>WKFP01014325.1:1530071-1541443 GCA_011057875.1 Pterocles orientalis | reverse complement strand
GATTGTCCTAATGCTTTGAGCCACTGAATGAAAAATAGCCTGAACCTTCAGGGAGGACCGCAGCAAGGACTGTTAGCAAATGAAAACAATGGTTCTATGCATGTTTCAGCTGAATGCTCAGCAGGGTTGTATCTGTGTTAAAATCTACATTCGACTGAGTTTTTATGGCTGGAAAGCACTTGGGAGAACTTGCAGCATTCACTTTCAACTTTACCGACTCGTTAAGGAATAACATATTTCTTTATTTTCTTCTTTTAGTAAGGAACAATTACAATTAGTAATTATAATAATTATAGAATTCTGGTTCCTGTTCCTTTTATTTATATATATTTATATCCTTTTTGTTATAAATTTTCCATTCTAAGTAATTCATACTATAGCAAGCAATAGAATTACAAGATTACAGCAATAGCAAATATTGTTTTTCCTAATAGTAATATTAAACTCCATGCATCGGTTAAACCGAAAATTAGTCCATATAAAATGAACATCTGTCACCCTCAGTAAAAATTCAAAACCATTGAGAAGTCTGATTTTTTTTTCTTTTGCTGTTTTTACTTTCATACAATTCTGCATTCTCTTATCTCCCCAAACTAAGTAGCAACTAAGTTTTAAGTAGCAAAACAAGGTGGTATTTTTATTCACACACAGACTAAGATAAAGAAATCAAGAGTCAGCCACTAAGCAATTAAATGGAATAGCTATATAAACTAACAAAAAGATATTGCCTAAGGCAGAAATGCTGGAAGGAAAATCAATTCAAGTCTGAAAGACACTTAACCAGAAGATTGATAGGAGACAAATTTAACAAAAGAACTATTCTTTTATCAATTATTATCAATAACATGTTGGGTTTCCTCTACACTGAAAGGACATACAGTGGCAAATGTTTCCAGATTTATCCTGGGTTTTCAGGACCTTAGACTAAGAACTGAGGAAGAGATGTGGTTCAGGCAGGCCTGCAGTAGCCATTTTCCTGCAAATACAGAATCCAACTCTGTCAATACAAATTGAATCAGTGGCTTTTCCTCACAAAACCCATCAAGTCAGCTGTCAAATATCAAATAGATTTTGGCAGTTATAATCAAAATGCATTCACCCCAAATACAGATCATGCAGTTTAAATGAACCTGAAGTCTGTATAAATGTATTTAAAGTGCAGTACTCCTCTGCAAAACAATACTTTTCCGCATATGCTTTTATCTGTTACTGTCAGCACACTGGCAGTGCTTACCGTGCGCTCGAGATAGCATAACATCCTTAGAAAACACAGAAAGTCCCTCTTGTAGATCACTAACAAAGGAAAACACAATTACAGACAAAGGCCATTTACCACACAACCAAAAGTCCTGCCTTTCAGCCCATTTTGCAACTGCCACCCGGCCTCATATGGAAAGGAGAACTGGAACAGGGGATATGTGTGTGTCGGGTGCAGGATGAACCCGGCGGCCAGGCCGCAGGCTGCCCTGGCAGGCAGGCCCCTGTGGGCCGCGTCTCCTTTCCTCAGGGCTGCTGCTGTTATTATTGGAGCAGTGGGAGCTCCACACGAATCTCTGCTTCCACTTAACCATTTTACTTGGGAAATAAATAAATAAAATTAAAATAAATTCAATAAGCTTAAATAAAAATTAAATGTTTTTTCTTCGGGTTTCTAAAAGGAGACCAGACTTTGCAGCCGGAAAGCAGGAACGTCAGGCACAGCCGGCAGCTCGCAAGGAGCTGGAAGGAGTTTTAGGCTCATCAAGAGTCTCATTAATATTGCTGTTCCGACCTGGAACAAACAGTTTAGCTAAATGACGTGCCTATTTCTGTATCGCTGTCCCTGTTCTCACACAGCCTGATTCTCCCCTGGTCTGAAACCTGTGCTGAAGGCCTTAAAAGTGGGGTGCCACAGCAGCTAAAATGGGGGCACCTGCCTCTAACTGGAGAGGAGACTTTTTGCTGTTGAAGGATGAAAGCCACAGTTCACACTTTCATATTCTACCCAACTACACTTATGCCTAAATTTTTAAAGTGAAAAATCCCAGGTAGCTGGTCACCGATGCTTAGCTGTGGCTTCCAGCAGTACTCACAGAGGGCACTGCTGGCATCTGAACTCCTACGGGATCTCACTGGCTGCTTAAAGACATGAACAGAACCACCCACATCCACCCTGGCATGCCATTCAGATTCTAAAGCCCTGTTATACTCCAACCTTATACATAAGTAATCTCTCTTCACCTTGTATACTATCGCCAAGCTCCCTCAGGGTACCCCTAAGCCCCGCTGAGCCCTGCTCCCTGTTCAGGGCTGAGTGGCCAACTTTCTCCTTCACCGTGAGCCCACGAACCAGCAGATCAGGCAGTAACCAGTGAGGTACCCTCACCTTATCTGTTTGGGAGCAAAGGCACAAAATCAGGCAGTGTTGCCTGCAGCTAGCAAAGCACTGTTGCCGTAACTCTTCCTGTCTCTCCTAGGACATGGTGTAAGCGCCAGAAGTAGCTGTGTAACCCCCATGGCGATGGAAAGCACAGATAGATTAAAAATCAGCTCCCTAGGGGTTTAGAAGACTACATGCAATACTAAAAGCAAGTGACTCATCTGATGTAATTTTAGCTATGACAGAAACTTTTTCTAAGTCAAATCACATAATCTTTCCCCTTTGTTATAGCCATCTGTAGCAAAGGACCAGTAACAACTATTGCTGTCCTCACTGACCTAATGGGAGGACACTGATTAATAGAAAAGCTTTTAAGAGATGCAAATAGTATTTGGGTTCCAAAAAAAATTGGTTTACTTTTTGTCATTTGTGTTGGTTTTACAGCAGCATGTGAAGTACCAATAATGCTAAATGCTGCAGAAAAACATGGCTGTGGACAGCTGCCTGAGAAGCCCAACAGTGTGCAACCTGCCAGTGATAAAGTGTAAGTAGCCGTTTAAGAAACGGAGCACCAAGTGTGAAAAGATTTATATCCATGTCAATTTGGACCTGGTAGCTCTTTGATCACTCACTGTTTTCCTGAGAAATATAGCTTTGCTTCATCAGGGAGGCAGGGTTATGCTGTCCCCAAGCTTTTTGATGGGAGAGTCTAAAGATCCATTTCACCGATTAGCTCTGATAGTTTTCTCCTTTTATTTACCAGACAGAAACTAGTTAGTAGGTATCAAACGGTTTTGAAGGCTCCAGGTCCTCAGGACCTTAAAAAAAAAAAAAAAAAAAAGATGAGGCAGCATGAACAGTCACTGTGGAGAACATCTCTCTATCAGATCGCAGCTGATTTGGGATGAGCAATGGTATGTCATGAATACAGTCATTCAGACTCCCTTTGGCTGAGCAAATGTCTACACCACAGATGTCTTGAGGTATAGGCAGGAAAACTGAAGGAGAAAATGGAAGGATCCCAATTAAGGCGTAACCCTCCAAAAAAACCCAAGTGGGATCCAGAAATAGACACACACTCATGTATAACCAACCTCTTTTCAACCTGACCGCTCTCATACATTTTGCTCTTCAGCACAATTACAATGCCATACATGCCAAATATATTAATTTAGCAGAGCTGCAGTTAGCCTTAGGTACAAACTAATCTCTTACACATTTTCCTTTTTTTTTTTTTTTCAGAACAGTGAAGGTTTTGTGGTTATACCTTTAGGTTATAATATTAATGTTATCCATAAATAATTTCTCTAGTCACCTTGTTTACTGCTTAAGTTTTTGGTGATCTTTCACAATTGCAGATTAATGCTTTACTTAATTACCAGAATATATCTGTGCATTCCTAAAATGCCCTGGAAACAACTTTTATGCCCACTGCATAATACTGCAGTGATATATCCTGTGTTTACTTGTAGGCTCTGTGTTGGACTGGATACAAACCTCCACTCCCCCTCCTCCTTCCATAAATTAAAAAAATATGTGGCTATTTGATGACATACCCACCCAAGCAAGAGATATATTTGTGGTCCAGCTTCCAAGTACAAAGAAGTCCTGACTCTAGTTGTGGTCTTTAGAAAGTATAACAATGATTTTCATTCATAATTATTTTTCCAGAACCAGTAATACATTAAAAAAAAGGGGGTTGTTGTCATGAGTAAATCAGACCACAATTTTACTAAATATGTTTCCTCCTAAGGGATCAAAAAGAGTTAATTTATTCAGTTAAGTACAGTGCAAGCTTGGTTAAAGGAATACCTCGTCTTTCAAAAATGTCTTCCACGTAGACCACTAGGAAATGTTCAACAGTTTAATTACTATGGGATCTGGACAAGATCAAGTCTTCTATTACTCTAGGCAAATAATGTCAGAGAGAGTATAATTTTAGACTCATAAAATGCTTGAAAACTTTGGCACTAGCCAAATTTATTACTTTTATCTATTTGCAGCAGAACTGCATTGTGATACAAATTTTCTGAGCACCTTAGACAGTGTACTGCAGATGCTTCACAGTGTTTCCAGGGCAATGACTAACCAGCACTTTCACTCATTATGCTAAGATATAAACCAGTGAAATTAACAGCATATACATCTTTGTGAATCTTACGACCTGGGTTATGAAGATTTCATATTGATAGCAACAACCAGTACCAGAAAGACTGACCAGCTCTGTGCCACTAGATATCCCTCATGTGATCTATCAAAGCAGAAATTCATATGTTCGCTACTAAGATTACAAAATATCAGGAAGTAAGATAATACTTGTTTAACAGGTATTAACCCTAAGCATCAGTAAGATAAAATTAAAAAGAACCAAACTAAGAAAAACATGTCTTGAAATCCTACGTGAGTTCCCAAAGACAGAGAGGCAAGCATTGTTCCATTATTTAATAAGGAAATTACAGATCATTTTGCCAGACATCAATGTCAGGAAAACTGATGGAAAGGCTGGTACAGGAAGCAATCAGTGTACAATTAAAGGATGATAGTACAATTAACACCAGTCAACATAGAAAATTAGTTTTGTCAGAAAAAAAAACCCTTCCTATTTTCACATGAGATTACGAATTAGTTTGATAAAGGAAACTTCTGTAAGATTTCTGTGGGGCTTTGACTCACAACTTTACAGCATTTTTGGTAAAAATCCCAGCAATGTATAATATCAGTGTGGTCCATACTAAATGGCCACAAACCACACTGAATGATCTGAGCAAAAGTATAAAATTATTGCTGGCAAAAAGCTGCAAATTACAAAAAGTTATAGAGGGATAAATAATGGGAAGGGCAAGCTGTTAATATAGACCCAACTAAGATCACTTAGTAAGGTCTGGATGACTAAGACAGAGAAGACAAAGTTGTTCATTAAAAGAACAAAGAAAAATTGGTCTCATGTCCAAGATGGAAAATGATTTTGTGAAAAGCAGTAACTCTGAAAAGAAATAAATGGTAATAGTAGAGCCAAACGGACATGCAGTCTCAAAGCGTAGGCAAAAGTTACTCTTATTGTACAAGACAGGGAACAGCTGGTAGGAGTTGTTGGTGCTATTACACCTCTGTGTGGTTTCAGAGAGATCACTACTGGGAAAATGTGCTGAAAAAAAATCTCAAAAAACCCAAGGGAAAGAAGAGAGAAAATACTGAGAGAAATAATACTAACAATTTGTGATGATAGGGAGCGTTTAGAAACTGCAATTGTTAAGTTAATATGTGAGACGTTTAACAGAGAATTATGGTCTATGAATACAAAAATGGCAAAGTAAATGGCTTTCTGATCTATCGGAAAAAAACATAATAGGCTCCATACTTGCTACTGAAGACAGATAAATGAAAGAAGAACTAGTAGAAAATTTCAGCAGCAAGGAAAATTAACTGTGTGAAAAACATATGTGAGTACATGTTGGATTCAAATCCCTAAATAAAAACGCTGGTCTTTCTAAAACCTTGCATTAATGCTGAATTGCTGGGTGAGGTTCCATGGCCTTTGATTAGGAAAACATGAGGAGATCATCATAAGAGTAACATATTTTAAACTGCTGTGGATTTACTTCTTGTTTCCCCCACAAGGGTATTCCCCCCTGTTCCATTTCTGGCATGCTGTTACGCTGAGCTGCAGTCCTGCTACCCACTGTGCCAATGCTGGTCAGATCCTCACCAGATTTTATACGTATCCTGCTCTCTTCTGCAGATACAGGAGTGCTGCAAAGCCTTGAGTGAAGCAACATTATGTTTAATAAACACAGAAGAAAGAGGATAGCACAGAGCTGTATGGTGGTGGGAAAGATGCCTTTAGCTACACACTGGAGCAACTCTTTATAACTGCCAACTGAGAATGCTGAGAGAGATTGAAACTGTGAATTGAATTAAATTCTGGATCCACTGATGTGGGTGAAAGCTATTACACTGCTCCAATGGAGTCAGGATTCTCCTCTTCAGACATTCTTAAGCAGCATGGTCCAAATCGTAAGGATATGTACTTGAAAAACATCTGACTAATGTTTGATTTATACAGTCCATCACTAAGCCTCCTTCTCCCAACAACCATAATTAGGGGAAAAAGCCCCTTGTAATTTGACTATAGAATTACCTGTGAGTCTAAGTACAAAACCAATACTTACGTTCAAAATCAAAATTACTAGTAAAAGTACTAATAAGAGCAACTGCTAATGGAAAATAACTAACCAGCCAGTAGTTGCTAAAAAGCTCTTTAAAAATAAGCTATGATCATGTAAATAAAAAAGGGTGGGGTGGGGTGAGGAGCAGAAAAGGCCTTGACTGTGTGTGAGCACTGCCCAGCAGTGACAACATCCCGGCGGTATCAGCACTGTTTTCAGCACAAATCCAAAACATGGCCCCATAGAGGCTCCTATGAAGAAAATTAACTCTATCCCAGGCAAAACCAGCACCGGTCTGCTGAATGCAACTGGAAATGGATTGCATGGGTGCACAGTTACAGGGGGGTGTAGCCCATACAAACCAGTCAATGCAGTGCATTTGTCAGTGTCCCATACAATATAGCCATGGCACAATCTCCCTACTTAGGTCAGGGCTGTGTCTGCATGTCCACCGAAGATGTGGTTCTAGCACGCAGGCACCAGAAGCTCTAGCTAGCTAAACCAGTAATGATGCTGAGAAGTCCACCTACAACTTCACCTACCTGCATCATACCCAGTCATTGCCTGGACCTGTGCCCTTCAGTAAATTTGCACAAAGCTTGGTGAGGCCAAGCACACACTGGAGGACAGGCATAGAATTCAAAATAATCTTGATAAATTGGAAAATGGATTGCAAGCACAGGATGTAATTAAAGAGGTTCAAGAGCAAGAAAATACAGTTAGGCAGAAATGAGCAGGTGCACAGGGATCACCTGACTACCTGGCAAGCATTTAGAAAAAATGAACAGAGAGTACAGTTGGTCATCAAAAGTCGACAATATCAGGCTGTTGCCAGAAAGACATATCCAAGGATGACTGTATTAGCAGGAATATAGCCTGCAAGGTACCCAGAATATCCCTTCCACTTCATTTAGTATTGATATGTGTTCAAAAGGGTTACTTGATCCTAGCTTGGTGAGACACCGCAGGAATGGTAGAGACAGTCTGGGAAAAGTCTGAAGTGAGAAAGAATGATCAGGGGGGTGGAAAACATGACATTCAAGGAAGAACTGAAAGACACGGCACTAGTTAGCTTAAAGGAGAAAAAGCTGAGAGAGAGAGAGAGAGAGAGAGAGAGAGACTTCGTAACAGCCTTCAAATTTATCCTGAGACTTCAAATAGAAAGTAGAAAAGGTTAAAATTTAAGCATACTGGTCAGCTGACATATTAAATGCTAATATGTTAAACTCAAATTCTAGATTACATATTTCATGAGATAAAGTTAGACAATATTTTCTAGACAAATGTCTGTGCATTACAAACAACTTTGAGAAGCTGCTGCTTTCCTGAGATTAACAATAATTTCACATGGTACTTTGATTGACGCAAATGCTCAATCACATTCAAATCAAAATAGGAGGAAGCTACTATTTTCCATGGCTTCCTGTAGGACGTATGCAATGTTATCCCAGAGGAGAAGGCACGTTATGCAATGAGTGAGCAGCTCTGCAAAGCTATGTTTATTTGGGAAGCATTTCCAGTAATTATTTGTAAAGGACTGAGAGAATAAACTGATAAGACATTCTCATGATTTAGTATTTTCATCACTAAGGTAACAATTAGATTTTAAATGAATTGGATTCTGGTTGCTATTTCATCCTCTTTATGCAACTTAAATAATAGAAGGGAAGGGAACCTTGCTTTAGTAATATTAGGATTCTTCCACTGCGTGTGTGTTTGCATGTGTATGTGAAAGTGCTGGCTAATAAAGAAGCAGAATAGTTTCCTCTACCTTATCCTATTCTAGCCTCATTGGCAATATAGTACAGCCCTAAACTTCTTTTAGGAGCCAAAATGGACCAACTATTTTCCAGATTTAAGCAATGGTAGAAAGACAGCCAATTCCCCCTTCTTAGCAAAGCTAAATGCTGCTCCAATTCACCTAATGAGTCGGACAAATGTGTCCCTGTGGTGACACATTTGAAACCTTATTTTCTTCTCTTTTAAAGGAAAAAAATATAGAAATAAATTGCTTTCAAATAAGTTTAAATAAAGTTAATTGAGCATAAAACATCACATAAATACTTCTTCTTTGATTACGTATTTCCATATTCACTCTTACTAATTGTCATGAGTTAGCAGCATTTCTAATTTACATGCCTTGGACATACAAAAACTCCCACGTTTCTATCTCCTCACATGACAGTATCAGCAAAACATACAAACGAAAGACTTCAGCCTTTCTGTCAACCAGTCCTGCTACGGAATGGCCTTCTGCTGAAAAGCAGCCTGGCTTCTACGCTGAGCTCTCAAGCATACCTCTTTGCCACAAGCCACTTTTAAGCTTGATCTGAGCATATTTATTTGTATGTCATTACTACAAATCTTTTTCAGGTTTATAGCTACCGCACATCAATTCCATCATCTAAGTTCTGGAAAGAAACTGGAAAGCTGGGCGTGAGCTAACATACATGGAACTTTTTCAGAGCACTTTGGAAGCCAAAACTGTGGAAGACTTTTTCCACTTTTACCATTCACTTCTTTGTTATGCTTGGCCTTCATCCCCTCCTGTCACCTTAAAAATGGAAACAGCATGTTCATTATTATTCATGGAAATTCATCAGATACGGAGGAAGTATCCCTTTTTCCCCCCAACTGTTCAATTTGTATTTATTTTGGGAAAGACTATGCTATGCTTTGCTTGGGTAGCAGTCTTTTGAACTGATGTTTTGCCATTGAATTCACAGGAAGATAGTGATTTGCATTGGCTTTACTTATTCTTATCTGCAGGGTAAATACTGGCACGCTGTCACCCCTGAGCAGAGCTCTGCCCAGCTACCACTCCTTCGGTGCACTGTCATACATGTACTGGCCCAGCCTGGGGCAGCTGCACCCAAGGGTCCCAGAACCTTGTGGCATGATGTCCAGGGATGCTCTATGCTTCTCAGCTAGCCTAGCAGTTCATATTACATGTTCACAGTGCTCAGCACAACAGCTGCTTTTGACTGGGGATCACAGGGTGTAACAGCAGTATAAATGCTTATTTCTTTTAGTGCTACTCCAAATTACATGAAATGAGGCACTACGTATTGCAGCTGACATAATTTCATTGACCATTACCTTGTTATTCTCCTATGAGACAGAGAGAAAATCCTATCTTACTTTTTAAATACCAGTGATTAAGTTATATATTTGTATTAATCCTTTTGTAAACAAACTCTTTCTGAGTCTTTACAGAAAAGATATTTCCATGTGTTTGGCCATTCTTGTTTTTCCTGTCTAGATCACCTCCAGTAATTCTGCAATTGCTTTTTGAGGTAGGATGAGCAGCGCTATGATCAATATTCCATATGACACCATTCAGGGAATGGCAATTTAGATATTCATAAAATCTGAATTTTATAACTGTATATTTTACATTTCTGCTATACTTCTTAAGCATTCTAACATAGTGTTATTTTCCAAAAGCTTTGCCTAGGTTAGAAGGTTTTATTGCCACATCTAGTATAGCCTCAAAACTTTTTCCTGAAATTAAATGGTTAATTTAGAAATCTACGAGTTACATAACAGTTTTATTTTCTTTTTTTCTAATATACCCCACTTTCCAGGTTTTGATGCTAAATGTCAACTTCATTTATTGCCATGTTGTCTGTTGATGCAGTTTGCTTGGTAATTCTTTATTTCCTTGCTGAAAGATTTCTCTTTGCCTTGGTGGCCTGACTCTTACAGCATGTCTTAACTAGTTTATACTTGATCTCCACATTTGCTCTTTGGTTGCCACATACATTTCTCCTGAGATTCCTTTTACAACAAAATGACGTTCAAGTAAAACTTCCCTTTCTGTGTGCCTCATATTACACACAAACTCTTATAGCCAAGAGAAGCACGTCCAAGCAAGCGTTATGCACAAATGTGACACAAAGACACAGAAGAGAAACCTTTTGCCCCAAGCTCATGCAGAGGCTCTTAATCCCTTTGCTGTGAAGTCCCTGCTGCTGCCCCTTCCTGTGCTGCAGAACCCCACCTCTCCTTGCCAGGAGCTGGAGGCGAGTCTCTATGGGCACTGCAAAAACCTGCAGAGGTGTGCAGGGATGGATGCTCTATCTGAACCACAGCGCCTTACATACACTGAAAGGGGTTTAAGAGTGGCAGGAGGCACTTTATTATTTCTCAGTTTATTACAGAGGAGAATAATTTTAAAGGCCTTTTGTATCCTTTCCACAGAAACATGCCACTATTTGTTATTCCTATCTTGCTTTCAAAGACACTACATGCGATGACATAGGAAACAATGTGTGTGCATCCTATGTCGTGCAAACTATTTTCTAATGGCAGATTATAAATTATTATAAATGTGTGCACATGCATACCTTAGAATGGAACTGCAATACATGACAGTAATGCTCAGCATTAATCAAAATTTCAATCTTAGCTGCCTGACATTAGAGAAAGCAGGAGCTGTGAGTCTGGAGCATCTTCAAAGCTAGGCTGTGTTTAGTACATGTCTGAAAGGGACCTAAAAACCTCACTGTATGCATGAAGGGTTGAAAAGCCGGGGCTTTAGTACTCGTATTCAGGCAAGGGTCTATAAAGGTTGTCACTATTGACACCCAATAGTGAAATATTCGAAAGTGACATCTGATTTACCACTTTTCCAAAGCAGGCTGAAACAGGCCATACCTTGAAAAGAAAATAACTGTGAAGCGTAAGGGGAGAAAAATCCCTTCACCAGACTCCGGGAGCACAATTTACTTTTTCATGGGCTTGCCTTTTTTTTCCCCAGCCCCGTGGGGACTTGCCTGCGCCAACCGCTCCAGCTCAGCCCCCGGGCCGCTCACACAAACGCCTCCTTCTGCCTCCCCCCCGCC
>WKFP01014325.1:1410865-1530051 GCA_011057875.1 Pterocles orientalis | reverse complement strand
CGTGCCCGGGGGGTTCCCGCCGGTGTCCCCGCGGCGGGGCGGGGCGGGCTGGGGCGGGGCCGGGGCGCGGCGGCCCCCCGGGGCGCTGCGGGCAGCGGCGGAGGTGGAGCCGGCTGCGGGCGGCGGGACACGCGGCCGGGCCGGGGATGCGCTGAGGTGCCGGGGCCGGACACAGGCTTCCTGCCGCCCGCACACCTGGGAGGGAGGCGGCCCCCGCCGGGCCCGGGGCACCGGCCGCGGGAGGAGGGCCGGGCCGGGCCGGGGGAGATCACACAGCGACAGGCGGAGCGGCGGCGGGAGGAGGCAGAGCGGCGGCGGGAGCGGCGGCGCGGAGCATGGAGCGCAGCTGCCACCCCCCGCCCGAGCAGGAAGCGGTGGAAGCGTGGCTGGACGATCACGGCGAGTTTACCCGCTCTTACTTTGTTAGGAAAGCTACAAGGTAAGATCGGAGCGGCGGCGGATAGAGGCAGATCCTTCCTTCCCAGCAAATGTCACTCTCCTATTTCCCTTTGCTGTCTCCAAAGAAAATTATTAAAAAAAAAGCGACCCCCCGCCCCTTCACCCTCGAAAGATCACAAACTGAAACAAACAAGCAGCAGCTCTCTTCGGCTGCCACCGCAGTTCACATGCCGGCGCTTCTCCGCGGAGCGCTTCGTTCTCCCCCGCCCGCGGCCGCTGTGCGGGGCCGTGTGGCTGCGGGACAGTGTGACTGCGGGGCCCTGTGACTGCGGGCCAGTGTGGCAGCGGGGCAGTGTGACTGCGGGACAGTGTGGCTGCAGGACACTGTGACTGCGGGACAGTGTGGCAGCGGGGCCCTGTGACTGCGGGACAGTGTGGCAGCGGGGCAGTGTGACTGCGGGGCGGTGTGGCTGCGGGACACTGTGACTGCGGGGCAGTGTGACTGCGGGACAGTGTGGCTGCAGGACACTGTGACTGCGGGACCGTGTGACTGCGGGGCGGTGTGGCTGCGGGGCAGTGACCGCCCGCGGCGGGGTGCAGCTGTCCCGGCCCCCGAGCGTCCTGCCTCGGGCTTTTATTTGTGTATTTTGTGTTCTCGCTAGTTTAAAACAGACATAGTCAGCTTCTCATGAGTAGCACGCCATGTATTTTCCCCTGCCCTGCTAACTAGGTGGAAATACGTGGAAGCCTCAGGTAACATCTGATCTCTTGGAGAGAGCAGGTTGTGCCGCTGCTTAGTGATCCCTAACACGGTGCTGCTCCGCAAGAGCTCGGTCGCCCCGTGCGCTTGTCACCTTTTTGACACCGGACAGAGAGAGCGGTGGGTTACGTGCTGAGGGAGCTGAGGAGCCATGAGCGGGGTGCATTTGAGGCCAGAGCTCCGCCCGAGGAGGGGGCCGCGGGGGTCTGTCCAGTGCCATCACCGGAGCGCAGATGCTGAGCGGAGCGGGCTCCTGCCGCTGGGGCCGCCGCGCCGGAGGGAGGGACGAAAGGAGGGAGCAGGGCTGAGCGCGGGGGTGCCTCGCCGGGAGAAGGGCAGCAAGCAGGGGATCGCTTCCCCCTGGAGGCTCCTGCGGGGCTCTGCGGGGGCTGAAAGCCCGGGGACAGCAGCACACCGCAGGGGGTCTGCGAGGAGCCGGGCACCGCCGCCGGCCGCGGGCGATGCGGGAGGTGGCGGCGCGGCCGGCAGGGGGCGGCGCGGAGCAGGCAGGGTGGCGGCGCCCCGCGGCGCTGCTCGGGGGCGGCGGCGCTGCGCCCGCCCGCGCTCGGTGCCGGTTCCTGCGAAGCCCCGATGTCAATAGCTGAGGAGCTCGCCTGGGCTTCTTCCCCTGGCTTGCCATGCTGCCTTTTGGAGATAAGACGAGGTATTTGCTCACCGTTGTCACACTTCAGCAGTGGGACTTCAAGTTGAAACCGAGTTAAATTCAGCTATTTTTAGAAGTGGAGTCAGGTTTCCATTCTGAATATTTTCCGATAAACAAAGCAGTGGGGATGCAGCGCACAGTCGATCTGCAACTCCCACGGTATATCTTAGTGGAGAACTCGGGTTAGTAAGTCCTGCGGTTTGTTCCTCGGACACTCCGTCTCCTCGGGCTCGCTTCTCTGCTCTCCACTTCTGCTCCTGAGCCTCTTGCACCATCTGCTCACTGCTGCTGATTTACTTCTTTCCCAAGTCACTTAGCGGGGATGGATGCATTCTGAATGAGGTTTTGCTGCTGCTCCTCTCTGCATGGGATGGGGCGGTAAGAAGAGAAATCCCCATTAATAATTGACTCTCAGCAAGCTAGAAAGCTTCAGGGGTCACCTGCTTTCTTGTGACCATCTGTCATGCAGCCCTCTTTCCTCTGCTGCTTCTTTCTTAGGTTCATTAACAGAAAAATCATAAAAAAGCCTTTAACAATGTCTTTTAAATGTTGATTTTCTTAAAAAAGGCTGTGTGTAGGGGGTAGGATGCATAGATGGAAGTAGTTAACCGTGATATTCTCCAGAACACTAGTGCATGGTATGTAACTGAAGGGTAGCTTGTTTGCCCAGGAAATAGGGTGTTAGCAGCCTTGAGAAGTAGCGTTTTATTAGTCCAGCCTGTCACGCTGCCTTTGGAAACTGGAAGTAGTATTGAACAAAGAGGAATGCTAATTAATAGTAACCGCTGTGTCAGATTTGTTTTCCCCATGGACAGGTTTGGTTAGTCTTTTTTTTTTTTAATGCTGAGACACAGTTTTATGTTTGTGTGGGTCTGGAATAGGCAGTAGTTCACAAAATACAATTCAGTCACGTCTCTGTGACGGCGATGCCTCTGCATTTAGAGAAGGTTTTGCAGAAAAACTGTTGACATTGAGTTCTTGCTTGGCAACAGTTCTGTGGTGTTTTTAAAGTGGTGGAAACATTGCATTAGTTTCAAAACTTTTCTTTGCTGTCTTGCATGGAATGTTTTTTTTTTTTTTGTCCTTACTGTATAAATAGAAAACTATAAATATATAATAAGGAATATCTCTTTTATATGCAAGTTTGTATTTGACAAGACACATGACGAGATACTGAACTGTATACTGGTTCAAATCTTATTCACTAAAATGGTATCTTGTAAAGCTGAACAGTTTCAAAGAACTGATGTACTTTGTTGAAAGGTTTAATATTCTACATTGTAGTGTTATTTTAGAGCTTGAAAAGAGAAAAATCCTAAAATCTAATGCTGTGCTTTGTTTTAGTTGAGTCTTTGTACAACTGCAATACATTAAACAAAGACTATGCAGTTAATGTTTTGTTACTTAGCATTATATTTACTCTTTCAAGTAAAGCAGCATTCCTTGATCTAGTTTCAACCGTTTTCAACTGCTTCTCGTTTTTCATTTTGCTTCATACTATGCCAAAGTCCTCACAGGTTTTAAAAACAATTGACGAAGAAGTTAGTTAATTTGGTACCTTACGGAGCAGAGAAGCATATTCTGCTTTATGTTGTGAGGCATAATTGCTAATGGCAAAAGAGAGTTTCTGTATCTGTTTCTCAAATATTTGTACACAGGAATAGGAAAAGATCACCAGCGCAGCCATTTATCACAGAGTAGTACAAGCCCTTTCCACTGGTAGTAATGAGCTTTGAATCAGAACCTAATTTAGCAATTGCATTTTGCTTATTATTATTATTTAACATTGCATGATAGATATTGAATAATTTATATTTTTTTTTCTCCGCAACTAAATAGTTCCCACAGTATTTTATACAGTAGTTCTTTTGGTAATTCCCACAAAAAATTTAGGTGTCTAAATAATACATACAAAATAAATGCTTTGGGTGGTCTTATTCCTGCAGATTTGTTTTCTCGTTTTTTTTTTAAAGTATGGGAGTCACATAATCTTATGTAGTCATTGAATAGTTACCTCTTGTTCCACTTTGCACAGGTCAGTTTGATACTACTATCTGTTTTCATGGTTTAAATATAAAGATATATATCAATATATCTTCTGGCAAGGTGACACTTTTAAAAGAAAATGTTTCTTTTTATTCACAATTAGTTTGTGTATTAACTATTGTTCATAATGTGGATGTGACAATTGTTGCACCAATCCATGTTCTGGATTCTTGGGGAGAAGGGCTGCAGGTCGTCTACTTAACAAATTTGCATCTGCTTTCCTCCTCTCCACTAAAATGTATTGTAGAAGATAAGTACATACGAATGGCTTACATCTTCTATTTTGATCCTGCAGTGCCTCGGGGTTGGTAGCGTTGACAGGCAGGCCACATTACTGCCTTCCTCAAGTCTGTGGCTAGGTGGACTGACGTATTCTGCCATCGAGCTATGTTGCTTGAATTCCACCTGGACAGTGCAAGCATGTAGTCCAGATGAACTGCTTTAAATTTATCCCTCCAGTCCGTGAATAAACTGTGATCCCATGAGCAGGAAGCTCCGGAATCAGTTATTTATTACTTTATTTCATACAAGAGAGACAAGCGGTATACAGAGATAATATAAATAGCTGTTACCCATGAGGTGCTGTTACAGTATGATCAAAGTGCAGAACAACAAAGGGGAAGCGTGTCACCAGCACACTCTGGGAAGAGGTGAATTTACTTCACTTAGTGATTCAGTTGCTGGTTGACAAACTTTCTGGCTGGAGAGTTTGTTACCGCATACTTGCAGGTTCAAGAGTTCCTAAATGCGTAGCTCCTACTAAATTTAAGCTGTTTATTTTATTCCTTTTTTTCAGCTCCTCTTGTTATTTTTCCCCTTCCAGAGTTTTAGAATTTCCTGTCATATTCTGGCTTCCCAGAAAACAGAAATGTTTTGAAGTAAAACAGTTCTTTTAGATTGTGTCTCGTGTTTACTCATACTGTTGTTAAAGGCTCTTTGTAGATGATGCTGCAAGTATAATTGTTCAAACTAGATGTTATAAAGGCATAAACTGTAGCCTTTTTTGTCACAAAAATTGTACTGTATTATGGCTGAATCCATTACCCTTTTTGTCTTCCTGAAGTTTTATCTTTTTATGTTCCTTTTAAAAAAAAATCCATGCATTGCCATGTTCAAACATCTTACTTATATTAACCCTCTATGAAATACTTCTATATTTCGGACTTCCTGTTTGTCCCTACTCCTAAAAGTATGGGAGTGATTTTCCCTTAGTGCTCTCTGTGATCAGAACCAGCAGACGGCCAAAACATCCAAAGTAAAAATTCTCCTCTTGGTTAGAGGCAACTGCATTGTTCCAGTCCATTTTTGTCTCATCTCCTAAGCGTATGGCATGATAGATACAAATTATTAACCCAGGTCTTGTATGCCTTTCACTGAAAATAAGGTTATTTTCTTATAAATACATCTTGGCTTATTAGTAGAGTTGGGAAATATTTACAAATGAATTAAGGTGGGGTTGTATTTGGAAAAATAAATGTCCCTAACAGGATGGTACTTCACAGTACTTCACTGAGGATTCCAGAAGTGGCATTTACTGGGAAACTGTACTTTGCTGGAATTCAGAGATTGCACAATTTGAATGTATCAGTTACAATTGTTACTTTGAAAAAACTCAAATACAGTTGATTTTTTTTTTCTTCCTGATGGCTGGTGGACAATCAGTTTGTAATGTGCTGCCTGCAGTACTGAATTAATTCGGACACTTGCATTCTAACCCCTGTGTCTAGAGGGCTTTAAAAAAATGTCTTTCATTTTGAGCTGACCATATGATGTTTAATCTTATAAATATTATATGTCATATGCATTATGTCATTGTTTTGTTTGGCAATATATGTGTGCCTAATTTTTTCTAGTTGGAAGGAAATGAATTTTTGGAGCAAGTCTATGAGAATTCAGATTTTCAAAGACAGAGCTATTGAAAATTTTCTGTGCTTTGCCCTGTGTTTTTTCTTAAGAAAGATATTATTGACATACAAAAAAAAATTCCTAAAAATATACATGTATGAACCGTATTCATCCCTAATGTGACCTTGGTAAGTAGGCAGTAGGTTTTACATTTCTATGATTGAAGGACCCCTAACAGTTTGCCAAAGGAGGCACAGAATCCTATGCAAATTGTTTGAATATGCTGAAGGGGGACTTGCTTTTGTAAGTTACCCTGTGCAAAGCATTTACAAGAGGACTGCAGACCCATCAACTCTTCAGACCATGGCTTGAAAACCACAGGAAGTAGTGGTGTTAATGCAGAGATCAGAACATTTTCTCCTGCGTCCTTGGTTTTATTAGATGTTTATAGAGCTTTTCTGAGAACCAAGTACAGAAAAAAAATTATTTCTATGAAATCTTGCAAAGTTTTCTTGTCGGTCTAATGATCTCTGTAGTTGTCCTGCTTATAAATAATGTCGCCGCATCCTTATGCCTTTCTTGATAACTGCAAAGTATTAAGATCATCCCAAAATATTTTAAACACCTGATTCAAAAAGCATTCAGGAAGGTAAGGAATGTTACGTTCATGAACTTGTAAAGGTGGTTACGTATTTTTGGTATTTATTCTTGGAAATAAAGCTAGGTGTGTGCCTGAGTATATTGGAAACAACATCTGAAACAGCAGTTACTCTATGCTGAAGAAACTGTCATTTGAGAAATGATAAGAAATCACTTACTAGTAGTTTACATATTTAGTTCCCAAAAAGCTATAACCTGAACTCCTACACGGAATCTTTCGTGTGAAGATAAACTAGTCAGCAGATAGTACTGAGCGGCTACAAGGAGATTGTGTAGTACCGTTCTGCTACGTACCGTTTGCCCTAGGTAATAAAGAAACAAACAGGTGTGCACTATATATTAATTAAAATACAACTGGTAAGCCTTAGAGGACAGGTAGAAGATACGATGGGGTGAACTACTTTAACAGTTAACATCTCTTTTTGCCTTGTTTTGTTTCAGGGTAACTTTATTACAATATTACAGTACGTTTGATAATGGTAAAAGGCATTTGAATTCTCATCTCCATTTGAATTGCTGTTACTATGAAGACTTTAGAGAAAAGGGTCTAAATTTCTGGCAACTAGGAAGAAAAGTGGAGCTGAGGCATACATTGCCATTGTGGGAGACAAGAAAGTTAGACACCTTTCTTTTAGTTTTTGAATTGTAGAAATTAACGTAAGTTTTGTGTTGGGCATCTGTTGAAGAATCATCACATGAGGAGATTATTCATGTCTTTGTACAGGATCAGGACAAAGACTACATATGTAAAATAAAAATACCAACCAGTCTAATTTTGAAGGTGAAGTGAGACTTTATAGTGTGTAGCCATTGTGCTAGCTCCCTGCACAAGGATAAAATTCATGATGCATCACCTATGATGTATTCAGATCAAAGAAAGTGCATCATAGCATATGTTCATGCTTATTTGAATGATAGATTAAATCTGAATTATGTGGGAATATATGATACAGATCAAGAATTACAAACAAAGCAATTTTAGACAGTACATTCTGGACTTGAACTAATATGCTACCACCTATTTTCATTTTCACCATTAAAGAGGAAGCATTTTGCTTTTGTCATGAATGAATATAATTAATAAAACCACAGAATGCAAGTCTTTCTCTTCCTTACTGGCAAAGAAACATACATAAATTTAGGTGGAATGCTTCCTCATGTGTATGATTTCCTTGAAGAAAAGAAAAAAAAAAGGCTTTAAATACAAAAGGAGCTATTTATGAAGTGCCAGAAGAGAAGCTCTACTCAAATGGTCCTTGTGAATAACTCAATTGTTGCAATTTCACATTAGGTCTGGCACTGAAAATATAGCCACAAAATATATTTGCTTAGTAAAAGATAGATATTTTCCCATTTATTTGTGCATTACGGTGAACTTACTCAGCACAGAGGGCTATCCCAAAGCCTCTGCACCAATTAAGTCCTACTTAACCCCTATTTTAGGAATTTAAGTGGAACTGAAGACTTAGGAGAGGTCTCCAGGAAGATGTGAACTTAATTTTTACTCTGTCTTTCACCAAAGTCACTGCCATTGTCCTATTTCTTTCCACAACAAAATTGCTAGGTACATTATAGTTATTTTTAATTCTTTGAGCTTGGAACAAGAAGTAAACATTTGGAGAAGAAATAAAGGTCATGTTTTAGAATTTGACCTTCAATTCCTGTGGATTTATTATCTTTATACTGTGAATAGGAAGTCCCTTCTAGGGAGGAAAGCTTGCAGTATGGTTGTTAAAGAAAACTTGAAAATAGCCAAGAATAGCCTGTTAGTGTTAATCCCCCACTTTGAATAATTTTGCTATAAATAATAAAGGAACCTCTGCCTCCTGTTTTAAAAATAATACGCACACCAGACAAGATTTACATTATTTCATCATTCTAAAAAGTTGTTATTTCCCTCTTTTATGAGCATGGTTTGAATCAAGAATTAGAGTTCTTAATTTAGATCTGTATTCAAACAGAAGTCAGTTGGACCACTTAAATGTTTAGTTAAATGTATGCTTATGTATTTGACTGAATTGTGCCAAAAAATTGACACCAACCTTAAGTCATACTTTGTCTCCAAAACCTGTTTGCCTACCACTGTTAGAAATAGCATCTCTAGTAACTATAACTGGAAAGGGTTTAAGGAAAAACAACTATTGTCTTTGTCAATCTACTTTTTCAGTTGGTTTGAAAGCACTGCTTTGACAGTCAGTTTACTGTTTTCATCTAACGAGGCCTCATACAGTTTATGTAAATCTTTCCATGGCCAGAAAGGAGACAAATGCACTTAGAATATGATTGTGAAATAGGAAGTACTGGAAAGAAGATGGGAAGGCAAGTTTAACATCCAAGTGACTTTGACTTTCAAACTCATTTGTTAAAATTGAATAGTTTGAGTTGCCTTAAATTATTTCTGTCTAAATTACGTCAAGATGCGTGAAATAAATTTTAAGACATCTAGTGGTTATTTTAAGGAAAGCAAGTGAGAAAATAGTTTTGAAGCTTGGCTTGAAATATTGTTGATTTCAGCACTAGCAGGATTAGACCAGAGGAATTCAGATACTTGAAAGCTGTCATTCCTTTGTAGGCAAGTTTGGATTGAATCCCTCTCCTGAAGTGTGTTATCAGTAACTGCTGGTTTGAATGAAAAATTGGTAAAACATTCCACACAACTGCTGAAACATTACACATTGTATATATGAAAGATTTATGAGCAACAGAGAAAATGTATGGGGAATTATTTGTTGTTTCACTGAAAGCCACTCATCGCTCAGTACTTTTATGGTCCGGTAATTATTATGCATTTTATGTGTAAGATAAGTAAGATGCAGTATACTATCATAGCTGTATCTCGGTATTACTTCTGTGCTCTGTTTTTGCACATTTTGTCCAACGATATCAAATACTTGCTGAGTGGTATGGTCTTACATATGTAGCATGGTTACGTGTGTGAGCAAAGCAATGACAATCTGGCTGTTACTCTTTAAACATCTTCACTGGGGTTTGTTTGAAGAAGTGTGCTGTGTATTCTGGAGATAATCAGAATGAAGCAAAGATGAGTAGAATAAATTATTCAATATTGCCAGTGTAGGAGTAGAATGGTAATGAGTGTCAGGTCAGCATTGTTTGATAGATATGGGACAGGCAGTGCAGCAAGGTTCTCTTCAGGTCTTAGACCTGAGGTTGTCTTCAGGTCTAACTGTGCCTTTCCACATGACCTGGAGCAAGCCACGTCTCTTGCTTGTGCCTATGTTTTCTCACCCACTCATTTTCTATTTTTGTTGCCTATTCATATTGAAAACGTCTTGCTTTAGGGAGAGGTCTACTGTCTACTTCCGTAAAGTGTTTAACAAATCAGGGCCAAAGTCTTAAATTCCTCTGGAGTTCTGAGTTCTCGTGTAAGGCAGATAATGTGTAGTTGCATACAAGTGATTACAGAGGGAAGGATCACACAATCTTTTTTTTTCTTTGTATGTTTTACCTGCCATTGTATTTTCATTCCCTCCTCATCCCTATCTCTTCAAAATTCCTCTCCAATTTTATCCATGAGGTCACCAGCCAAATTCAGCTGTCACTATTGTCATGCTCCTTTGAAACAAGTGTTTTATAGAGGAAAGACTGGATTTAGCTGATAGAAGTGGCTAAGAAAGTGGTAATTCATCTTCATCTATTCCTGTTTAGGAACTCTGGGATAAATTATAGCTTTCTCATAGTGCAGTAGAGGATGCATGCAGCACCTAAGGAATGTGTGCTGATGCCTGTCACTCCTCAACATGCAGCGATTGCTGTGCTGGGACGGAGACATTGCATTGGTTTTAACTGTCTGCACAGATCACTACGGATCAGTATCTGCTCCTGTTTCATACACTCCTACAACTTCTAGATTTACTTTTACAGCAAGAGTTGTGTACTTACTATCACCTTTTGACAGTGCTAATGCTTACTGAAGACTATTCATGTGAATAGAGTAGTCACAAGTGTTTGTTTCTTCCTATAGTCCTTTCAAAATGACATCTTAATCGTACACAGCATTTGTTACTAATTTCCAGTAACCTCGCTTGTGGTTCAGTATGTGTCTGGAATAGGGTGTCTGTTGAGCTAATTCTGTGCTGAGGAAGTAGTTGTGTTAGTAACAATACTCTTCTTGTCATGCACTGTTAAATAGGATCAAGTGGCAACAAGCAAATGCACCTCAAGACATTGTCTGATTGATCGATTTTAAATAGAGCTAGAATACATCAGTTAACGTGCAATGCTAGCTCTTCCATCCATGGGTATAACTGTGTAAGTAAAAGGAGCTAAATAGTTTCCTTGTTAGAAGAGGCATTCGGTAAAGGTCAGTGAACACTGTTCTTATTCCAGCTGAATTCGAACGGCTTTCCTGTTGCCTAAATGAAAATGTCTAAATGGTTTGAAGTTGAAAGCCGTGCTTTAAACAGTATAGTTAAGGATTTGTTGTTGTTGTTGTTAACCTGCAGAGCTTTTTTGAGACTCACACACTGCGTTGGCAAGTTATTGGACCATCAACTACATTAAAGGAGACAGGAATATGTTACTCATAATTATGCAGCTCCACATGTAGTTCTGTTCAATGTCAAAGAGCTTCATAAATAGTACAGATACCTAACGAGCAGTCAGTCCTTATTAAAGAAATGTAATTACCTTCCTGTGAAGGATTTTGCAGTTATGTTTCACATCCCTCAATAACCTCCATAAGACAAAGAAATTAATGTTTATTTTAGACAGTAAAAAGGAAACAAGGTAGAAACAAAATTATCTCATGGCCACAGTTTCAGAACTGGTACTAGAATTCAGAATACATTGTTCTTGCTGATTACTATAACTGCACTATTAAGGCCAGCACTCCAGAATAAATAAAATGGCAGGTTTCAAATGTCTGATAAACCAAATTTCTGCTTTAGCTTTTGCTTTGTCCACAAGGGCTACCCGATTCTTTCTCTGCCTTGCATCTTATATCAACACATCCACCTATGTACATTCAGTGTAAAACAGACCTGGCTACAATGGTAGCATGTTATATGCTCTTTTCCTCATGTGTAAATCAGCATCGAATCGGATATTGCTCTAAAAATTTGCTGTCACTCAGCAGTAATATGGGTTCCTGCCTGTACATTTTCAGACATGCCTAGGCAAAGTACATGGCTTCCTACGCTTAATCAATTGCTTGGTTAAGAAAACTCTCTATCTGATACTAGGTTATTACAGTTACTTTTAAATCTTATTTTACATTAGCGCCAGTCGTCAATGTTCAAAAATCCAGTCAGCGCACACAATCATGAAACTGGCTCAAGTCACAAGACTTCTTTTAAAATTATTATTCCATATCGACCTTCTTGTATCTGAGGCTTTAACTGCACTTGACTCATGTTTTCAGGTTCTTCTCTCCAGCCTCAGTGTGAGATGCTACATTTTGTTTAGAAAAAGATAACATTTCCAGGTAATTTATTTTCTTGAGGAGATTAGAGAATAACAAAAAGAACCCAAATATAACATAACACATACAATGACAAGAGTTATCAGCAATCATTTTAGAGGTTGTATTGTGTTTACTTAGAAATTTTTGCATTGTAAGCTTTTTATTTTTCTTGAGCATACTTTTGGTCATTTTCATCACTAATTTTTATTCTCTTTTCTCATTCAGTTTAATAAATGAAAATTTCAAATGTTATCAAATGCTAGCTTCTTATTTAGACTCTCACTGAAACAGCCTTTGCAAATGTGATATTGCCCTATGCGAATTATATTCCGCATTTCAGTAATACATGGTCAAAGCTCCCACATTTAGTATTTATCCTGTTTAAGTACTATAAAGTAATCTTGTTAAAGTCAAAGTTCTAGTAATATATTAATTGTTCTTTATTCTTCTTCACTGCAAGAAATATTTGGATGAGGTAACTCCACAAAAAAATACATATCACTGCTGTAATAAAGAAGGATCATTGGTGTTTTTATTAATATACTATAAAAGCAAAGCTTACTTCCTTTAAAAATAAATAGCTAAGCGATGAACCAAAACTCTTTCAGAATAACAATGGAATTTCATTGTGTTCTCTGGCACCATGTTTCCAGTAATTGGACTAGATTGCTGGGAAATTTATAATAGATGTTGATTGAGGTATATTATTGCTACAGCAAGCACTGTTCCAGGAGCTTCATGGAAAATGTAAGAGCACGGAATGAAATCCTAGCTCTGTGGAACTCAAAATTCCCACTGCCTTAGTTGCGTCCAACTTTTCATTCAGTGGTTTTGGACAAAGAGCCTCACAACTCAAGACTCTCGTCTTCAGAAGATTCCCAAATGTCCTGTGTGACCACACTGACCATTCAGCCTTGAAGATCACTGGGGCTATGAAGGATATTAACCACGTATGTAGGGTTTTGCATGATCAGGACCACAGTATGCAGACAGAAGCCAAAATAAAGAATAGTTTATCACCCATTTATTTGGGATTGCACTGGTGTGAATAAGAGAAGAATTTGTGCTACACTGAGCGAAATTTACCTCAGTCAGATTTTGAGGGGGAAAAAATTACGAGGTAGCTCACACCAAAGTGGAATGTCTACAGTAACATAACTTCCTGGTGATCCCTTTACACTTACACTATTTCTTAAATCCATTCAATTTTTCATTGCATGTGTGCCTGCAGTTGAGGTCTCCAAATGATATGTGATTGGAAAATCTGAAAAACTCTTTCAGACTTTCCTACTAGAAGACAAAAGTTTCCTGTTGTGGATTGCTTGCTAATAAAAATAATATTGGTGGACTTTAGATTTTAATTGGTTACTGTACTTTGAATTAATGGTTCATTGCACTTGCAGTATTAAATTCTGCAACACAGATGAAGCTGTTCTGTAAGGAAAAAAAGCTACGTATAGTGCTTTTCATATTTAACATATACTGATGCATGTAACCGATCAGCGGCTGACTAACCTGACTCATTTCCATGCTTTCATTCAGCTTCACTCTTGAAATTCCTGTGGTCTGCAGAGCAAATAGAAAATATCCCAAATTTAAAACATGACCACCATGAAAGGCTTCCAAAAGATCAGACTTTTTAATAGGATTTTTGCTGTTCGTAGGCCCATACGTTATGTAATTCAGAAAAAACATTTCTTCTGAGAGCAGATTGTGTGCTGTGAGGAATCCTCAACACTGAGTAAATGAAATAAAAAGCTCTATATTTAAAAACGCCCAAACAGCAGATTTTGGACAAGAAAATATTATAGTGACAAGAAAAAGTATACTCATGTTATTGATGATATGTATGCTTATGGATAATTCAAGATATGCTGTATTTTTGAGGACATTATTAGGTTTGGCATTCTAGTGCTAAGTTCGTTTGAGAAACACAAATACTAGAGATGTGTCTTTTTAAAATTAATGATAAACTCTTCAAAAACATAATTTTGGGGATATTCAGTGTTTTGAGTTGAGTTAGGCAATGAGTTTCATCTGCAAGGAAAGGAAGTAGGAGAGATGCGTGAAAACAGCCTGTCTCTTCATTGTTTTGAAGGGGTTTCAATTAGAAATATTCGTGTTTCTTTCTGACAGTTTTTAAGCAAAACTTTTGTACCTTGAGTCAAAACAGCGTTGTTCATTAACTCTGAGAGAGCTGGGGAAGTTCATTTAAAAATAGTGTCTAGGTAACATAAAAATAGGAAGGGCTGCAGGTAATTTGACAGAAAGAACTAAAGTTCAAAATGATCTTTTTAAAAGTTAGAAATTGTCTAGAAAAACAGAAGTAGAACAGGAAGTTTGTCTTCATACAAATAGATATACATCTTACACAGAAATCCAAATCTTAGGAATAGGAAGGACCAGAACGTTTCAAGCACAAAATTACAGTGTAAACTTTTGATCTTCTATATTCTGAAAGCCACAGCATAAGCAGTCTTCCTCTGCCCTTTTCAGGTATTTCCTTTAGGCAGCAATAGCTTCCTTTTTATGGGGCACAAAACATTACTGCTTAATCTAGGCTAAGTGCTGTGTGAAATTGAAGAATATTCATACAGAGCAGTACTAAAGATGCACTGATGTCCACTGTATGAAAAGGTTTAAAGTTATCCTGTTTGCAGTGTCCGCTTCAGATACGTGTTAATTCCTGAGGATTCTTAACCCACCTCACTCACTGTATTTTTATTTTTGTTTTACAGAGAAATGGTTAATGCATGGTTTGCTGAGAGAGTTCATACCATCCCGGTCTGCAAGGAGGGAACCAAGTCCCAGAGTGAATCCTGTGCTTGTCACCAGCCTGCCTGTGCTGAGACCACCAACTCTGGGACACCAGCAAGGAAAATCTCTGCCTCTGAATTTGACAGACCCTTAAGGCCTATTGTTGTCAAGGACTCAGAAGGAGCAGTGAGCTTCCTCTCTGGCTCTGAAAAGAAGGAACAGATGCCTCTGCAATCTCCCAGGATTGAGACCAGTGCAGGGGATCAGTGCTCAAGACTATTAGAACTTGTGAAAGATATTTCTAGTCACTTAGATGTCACAGCACTTTGCCATAAAATTTTCCTACATATCCATGAGCTTATAGCAGCTGATCGCTATTCATTGTTTTTGGTCTGTGAGGATAGCTCTAATGAGAAGTTTCTTGTAAGCAGGCTGTTTGATGTGGCAGAAGGCTCCACCCTGGAAGAAGCTTCCAACAATTGCATTCGCCTAGAATGGAACAAGGGCATTGTGGGCCATGTAGCAGCTATAGGCCAGCCTCTGAACATCAAAAATGCATATGAGGTAAAGCAAGAAAATTTATCTTGAACAATTCTTGAAAGAAGAAAAAGGCATATTATCAGCTGATGTAATATTGCTATTTTACTATATGTATTTGGAGATATATTGTCTTAAACCAGTCAAGATGCAAACCTGGCACCAAGTTTTTGGTTATAATACATACATTATATATACATGCATATACAGAAATGTAGCTATGACTAATGCTAGAGGAATGCTAACATCAAAATAAATTATGTAAGTTTGACATTAGCAGTCAGATTTTCAGCCCCATCTTAACCAGCTATATGCACACCAATATTTGCAATTCTGGCTTTGGACACTTAAATGTTTGTATTTCTGCTTGTATAAGAATGTAAGATATTCTGCACCAAACCAAATGAAATGGTGAGTGTAAGTAATTGTCTGCAAAACTGGAGTTCTATAACTAAAAATACTCTGGAGAATTTACCCACAGGCACTCACATTCCACATAAATGCTTTTTTTGTTGTTTTGACACACTAATAGTAACAACTTTATATAATTACTAGCTAGTAATGGAACCTTTGTTATCCTGGGTGACGGTTAAGTCAAATATTGTACTTTTCTTAACCTTTAAACCAGGGAAGAAAAAGAACTGGTCTTTAGGCAAGTAGTCAATTAATTATATCTTTCTCTTGTATCAGGATCCAAGATTCAATGCAGAAGTCGACCAGATCACAGGATATAAGACTCAGAGTATTCTCTGTATGCCAATAAAGAATCACAGGGAAGAGGTAAGTTGCATTATTGGGATCACTTCATGTAACACTGTTTTGAGCTATGCTAATTCTTTAAACTTCTATTAGCAGGCAGTCGTCTTACAGTATAAAACCATCTCTTTTTTACAAAGACTGCTTGTGTTTTCTTGGACTTTAATTTTTAGTCTTATCTAGTTCAGTAACATAAGCCAAAGGGAATTGTCAAGAAGATTTCAATTGCAGATGCAGAAGTACTATGTACGTATTTAACTCGAGAAGTGCTGTTCCCAGTTCCTGTACTAAGTATCAGCATTAAAGTTCTCTGCACACTTACTGGTCTATCTCGGTGCCCACTCACATTGCATTTAAGAGTTACTGTACTTCAGCTGGTATCTACATTATTTTTTTTCAAAGGACATAAATTGTGTTTTATCATTGTCTAAAAGGCTGGTTTTTACATTCCGTTAACTCAGCTCATAAGTAATAAATTAAGAGCTTTACATCAGACATTGAAAAACACATGGTGTCAATGTGATTCAGCAAAGTCATCCACAAGTCATGTAACTTCAATCAATCCTAATTTACAACACCATGAATCTGCTCATTGAACTCTTGTATGTATCTCCTGTCTGTGCTGCTTCTCACAGAAGTTCTCCCTTCCTGTTGGATGCTATTGCAGTAGGGAGAATTCTTATTATAGACTTATCTTCTTGCACTGACTAGCTCAAGAGTAAATTCAGTAAAGTCAATGAAAGTCAATGAATGGTAAAAAGTGAAGTCCACTGTTTTACTTATGGAGTAAGTAACAGGGTTTTTTTTGATCCTGAATGTGGTAGCCTTTAGCCACATCACCAGTTCTTAGGATACTCACAGTATAAGGCTCTCTATAGAGTGTGTCAGAGCTGATGGGCAAAGCAGATGTGTGAAGAGCTGTCAGGGACCAGTGGTCCATGTCAGGCTGATGGAAGGCTTTAAATTTCACCCAAGCTATCCCATTTGCTATTTGCTGAATGGAAAAAAATGCTATGCTCTTGTCATTTGGATTAGCAATGAATTACAAAACCTTGCTGGCCAGATCTCACCAGATCCCGATGGTAGGTGGGGAAAGGAATAAGAGCGGTAGTCTGTTGGTCCAATGCACCATGACTTACAGGCTGAATAAACCTGCAATTGGCCGTATCTTCAGCTAGCTTTCTACTCTTAAGTGCATCAGCAAGTGGAAATGAAGCAAGCAAGTATTTGTTTATTTTGAAAAGTACAGCCAACCTGAAGTTTGAGGAGAGTGTTATGCACTCCTCATAAGCAATAATTTGAAGGGGCTAAAGTGTAAGATTTCTTACAGGAAAGGATGGCACATTTAAAATTTTTTTCCAAATGTAAAGTTTCCACCAGAAGATTTTTCTCCCTCTTGCCATAACACATGGCTGACATGTTTCCGGACAGATGTTGGAGTCAGTGAATCAGTCCTTAATTTGACATGTGCTTTCTGCTGCTTTTTCTGTTAAAAACAAACAAAAACCAACAACAAAACCAACCCAAAACAACAAAACCAGAATACTAGCTCCTCCCTGTCAAAAAAAAAATATATATCCCCCAAGCCCCTCTAGTAATATTGAGGCTAGGGAGTGCTGCCTTAGCCCAGGATGTCAGCAACCACAGTCAAAAGATGATTCTGGAAGACATCCAAAAAATAAACACTGAGAAAGAGGAGCAACTGGGGGTTTCTGTTTGTTTGTTTAGTATTAGTACTATTTTTCTTAAACAAAAGAGTCAGTAATTGAGAGGAAGAAAATCTCATGCTGATTATTAAATCCTTTGGGCCTGCTGAAGTATGGAGATTTTTCCAGTAGATGTTTTCCACATTTGCCTATATTTCCATGAGGCATGTGAGAAAACAAAGTCTCACTTAAAAATAACAGCTAGTAAGAAATTCCATAGATGAAAAGAAGAAAACAGTTTGATCCACAGTAGAGCTCATAAGAAGGACCCAGGAACTAATAATACTACAAAAAAAAAAGCAGGGCAATATGAGTACTTTACCTCTGCACAGATGTGCATGACGAATGGAATTGTGTTCACTTACCTGTAGAACTACTCTCAATCCCCTACTCAACCTATTCTTGCTGCCAGAAATGCCACAGAAACATTGCATTTCAGATGCAGAAAATTCTGCTGATTATGTCCCTTAAGATCAGATCACAGAGGTTTGTATAGTGCTAGCTTTATAGAGAGTTCTTATTTTCCCATGAAAAATGCAAACTGACCGAACTTTGCCTCTGACTTCAGGAGCTTTGAACAAAGTTCTGGTATCTGTAAACCCTTGCTGCACAATCCCACCATACAATAAAAGTATTGCCCCATGATGCTTTCTGGCATGCAAGACTGTTGCCATTTGCTGGTTATCACCACTGAAGAGAACAAAGAGGAAGAAAGAGCTTGGGTAATCTGAATTGTATTCTACTTAAAAAGAAAACCAAAATGGATTTAAGTCAAACCATTTAATCATCTATTCCTGTATTTAAATTTGTCATAAGGTGAATATGAAGCTGTAGCAAAGATTTCATTTTGATTCAGCAAGATTTTCTCTTCTCATGATTCTTGTTGAAGAGCAGATAACTCTGTACAGTTATCTAGACATCAATAGGCAAAACTTACCACCTGGATTATCAACACCTTCCAAACAGATTGAATTTTTATCCTCAGTAGTACATGTAAACCACCAATTAAAAGCTACTGTTCGCCAGCTTGTACCACAGAGTTACCGTGGTTATTTCTTTTACAAGAGGAAACTGGTATTGCTGGACACACTCGTTAGGTGTAGCTGTTAATCCCAACCATTTCAGGGCTACACTGCTTAGCGCTGATTTAGCGCTTAGTGCAGTGATTTAGTGCTTAATTCAGGGTTTTACCACCACTGGCAGAAGGTTGTGGCAGTTCAGCATTGTGTATCTCAAAAAGCAGCTTTTCATTCCTGTTGTGTCCTTAACCCTTCAATTTTTCAGAAGCTCCAAATGGTACTAATTTGCCTTCTCCCATAATAAGGTCACTAAATACAGTGGCACTTTCCTCTGATTTTCTTTGGTCTTCGATTCAGAGACCCAGAAAAAGGACTACAGAAGTTGTTGCAAATAATTTTCACCTCAAACTTCTCCATCTGGTTTTGTAGATATTTGTAAAACAAACAATCAAAATTTGACAAAACTGCATAGGGAATGGAAGTCCTTAGCTTAAACCAATTTAGAGTTACCCAGAACTGATACAAGACTTGCTTAGAACTCTCTTAACTGGTTTGGAGTATCTGTAGAATGGATGGTTTCTGACATGCAGAGTTGTCACAGCTGCCATAGAATGTCCGCAGAATGACATCATTTTCTATTATTTCTGCTTTTTCTTCTTTCAGCTGTGCAAAATAATTTCCATAAAATTCTATTTCAGTTTAATTTCTTCTAGAATCGGTAGTATTTTCTCATATGGGAACTTTTAGCTGAATTAACTAAGACCTATCTCCCAAGCTCTGAGTATGCAAGATTGAACTTCCTAATAACTGACTAGGGAAATGTTTTATTCTGGCAATGCTCACTCCAATTGTCTAGTTTGTTGTTGTTTATTTTGCCTTATTTCCTGTCACCGGGAAGCTCTTCCCAACAAATCAAGGGTGGCTGCTCTATTTCGAAAAGCCTTTGAAAGTATCCCGTTGAATTTTAGTGTATGAAATGTGACCAAGCACAGTGTTAGCCAGCTATTTTCTCCCACAGTCAAAACTTCAAGCATAATACATCCCAGTCACTGCAGCATGGTGTAGCTCTAGCCAAGCTAACTTTAAACAAACTAACTCACGTTCTCATAGCAGGCTTGCTGCAGGATTATGGAGATCAGTAATTTTCTTCTTGGGTGGATTTTCAAAAGCTTATGGTGAGACGTGCTATAGTAGCAAGACCACTGGAAATTATGCAGGCTACTGTTTGCTTGAGTGATAGAAGAGGATGTGAAAGTTTTGTTGATTAAAAGTGAAAGTCTGTAAATAAAGGTCTGTCTCTGCAGGATGATTTTATAAGCCTGAATCAAACCTCTACAAGAGTGGGAGAGCAAAGTAAGGTTAAAACCACTTAGTCTGTCTTCTCAAGTGGATATGTTTCCATCTTTAAAATGAGATGAAAGTTGAGTTTCCCTCTTCCTGTTACCGTTCTTCGGCTTAATGTCATTTTTCTTGGGGTGCCAGCAAAGTAAATAAAAAATTGTATCTTCTTGCAAAAGAAAATTATATTTTTAAGTTACCTGAAGTAAGAACCAACTAAAAAGGGCACTAGCTGCCTGTAGAGCTGGAACAGCTTTCACAGAATTAGACCTGTAATCTTAATACGCAAAAATTGCAGCATGAAACAATCCAGATAAAATTCAGAGCATGGTCATCAGCACTGAAGTCATCAGTCATCACCTACTGGGAACACTCTAGGCAGCCTGCTACTTACAGAGACAGGAGTCAGCTATTGCAAGAAAATAGTAAAAATAAAGCCCTCTCATAATTAGAAGAAATCTCTCTTTGTAATGTGGATCAGGCTTTATTAAATGGGATAACTGGTCACAGACCAAGAAGAAAGGTTACAGAACAAGTACCAGCACTGGAAGATTACCTGTGTTGCCAGCAGAATGCAATTAGGAAAGCTGTGTTCAGATGTGGTAAAACAGGTGTGCTCAGTAGTGGTTGGAGGGGTTTTCCCCCCTTTTTGGGACTGAAAATAAGAGAACAATTCCATCATCAAAATTGCATTTTTATCTTCATGGTGTATGTCTGTCTTATGTGATCTGAATGGAAAATGATAAAGTACTTAGTTTCTGATCCAAGGGGAATTTTTCCAACTGACTTTAAAGAAAGCTGGACCACCAAGGAACAGCTTGTTCCTTTCTGCCTGCTGCCCACCCTTTATGCACTTTTAGTACGGCAAACCTGGATGAAGGCTCTTCTTACGAACAATGATAGGACTACTATAGATATGCCTGGTGCTATAATCCCACCTGCCCAGTCAGGCTGGAGGTAAAGCTCATGAGAAAGAGTGTGTAGCGCTCAACGCAACAGCCCACTGGGGCCTTTAGGGATTAGGCCAAAAGCTCACAGGTATCAAAATACAAGCAGATACTATTTACTTCAGTCTTTCCCTTAGTATTGTTTTTCTTCAGTCCCTAGTACAACCTTACGCTTTTCCAGTGGTCATCCCCCCTCATAGCTCTTTTTAACTCCTTTCTTTCCTATTAGTTTTGTATTGGATGACCAAGAAATACACAGGATAATTCTGTAGGCATAGTGGGAGAATGACAAGAAATGAAACGTAAGTTTGCTCTATTGCTACAGGACTCAACTTCAAAAAAAAAATTCACTTGGTGCCTGCTTGTTATACATAAAATATTGTGCCTAATTAACTTAAAAACATCTTTTTGTTAGACTGGAACAGTGCTTTCATGAGCAAGTGTTTGAGTGGACTGGCATTTTTTTTACTACATTCTTCAAGTTTTACAAAGAATTAGCTTTATCTCAGATATGTAGCTATGCCTTGTTTATCGCCACAAAGATTTCACACTGTCAGTGTACCTGTTATCTGAATAAGCTTTCTGTATAGCAGAGCTCAGAGCAATTAGTCACCTTTGATTCAATTTTTCTGCTGTGCCAACATAACTCTCAGCTGGAAATCACAGATCAAGTTTATTGTTATTTCAGATTTGTTTACAGTAAGTTTTAAAAATGAGGATTTGGGTTTCATACTGTGCTTAGTATTCTCTAAAATGCAGGCATATGTGTTCTGTGGCCTAAAATGCTCCCACATGATTTACTTTTGTCCTAATTACATAATTACTTTAGTAACAGGAACAGATCCTCTTGAGTTTCCTACATCTCCTCCTAATTACCTGGTTGCAGGCAGGACTCCAATAGCTAAATAATATCCATCCGAGGTTTTTCTCATTACTGTCTCTACACTATATTCTACAGAATTTAGTGAAGTTCACTGGAATTTGACTGATATAAATGAGGCCATTACTTGGACCAGTTTAATTTTTAAAACTATTTTGTTTGTGTGAAAAAAATGGCACATACTACAAAGTTGTCTTTAAAAGCTTAGAACGTCACTGAAACAACAACAACAAAAATAAAGCTTTGCACCTGCATAAAATTTTTATCATCATCAAGACAACCATTAATCTTTAGCAGGTTTATTCTCCTCAGTACTCCCTCCCTCTTCAGTTAAAACCTTTTATTGAAAGACCTTAACAAAGTTCTAAAAATGACCATTTCACTTGGAACACATGCCTTTGTTAATGTATGAGAAACCTGCACTGCTAATAAATGGAGCCTTAGCAGTCTTTTTGCTAAACTAATATAGTCCTTTTAATGTTTTCTTATAGCTTTTTTAAGCACCACAGGCTTTCCTTTCATGGAGGGGATGTGTTTACACAAGATCAAAGTACTCACCTTTTGGATGCCTTAAAAAGCCTCTGACCTCATTAAAGTTGTCTTAGCTCATGCTGAATCAAAACTGAGAAAAAATAAAATGAAACAAAATAAATACCCACAGAAGACGGCGGCATGAGGAAAGATCTAACGATTAATCTGTGCACATGTAGGTTAGCATAAAAGCACATTGACTGGTTAAAAGATTTCCTTACTATTCAAAGACTGCTGTAGAAGTATGTAAAGCTAGTTTCACATTGTTATTACAGTAAGAAAGTTCACTGGATAAGAAATATTCTTCACTGAAGTAAACGAGAGGTTGACTGCGGGGAAAAACTAGGTTATATAGAATGGAGCTGACAATTAAGCTTTATTTCAGACAGACATTTTTGAGCCCACAGTTGGCAGTAATTCGTGCTGCAGAACAATGAGCTTATTTGTAACATCAGTATTTTGGGAAGGCTAGGCTAAGAGATACAAAAAATTATTACAGAAATAATGCTCTTTGGGTGCCTTCTGTCAGTTTAGCAATTATACATTTAATGATTAACAGTTAAGTAAAACTTTTTAAACATGCACACCACACATTCTTTTTCTGATATTGTTTATCCCCAAAAAAAAGCAAGATGAAAAAAACCCCACCATCATTAATACCTTGTACTGGTCTTACACTATTTTGATCTCAAACAAAGGAAGTTCTTAGCAGCTTTGTAGATCATTTGTTGTAAATGAGCCAAAAAATCTGAAAAGCATCAAAAGCTTTGCATATACTTTATGGCTTCTTACCATGCACTCCTTCCATGTTACTGTACTCAGCTAGGTGGGCTTCATCTGTGCTAGAACTGTACAGCAGATTTATTGAGTTTAGCAGAAGATGAGACCCAGACATTTAAATAGATTAATAGTCTAATGGTAAGGATGGAGGGTTTTAGTGAGTGACTTCCAGCTCGTCCAAGTTTCCAGCTTCTCTCTCCTACCCCTTGCTCTGGCACTACTCCTCTCTTTTAGTTCTGCCTTAACCTAAATCCATGCCAGGTGCTACTAGTGGCTGTTCAGGTTGATACCATAAACTGTGGGCTTTGTTCCTGGGTACCAATGTGAGTAATGGCTCAGACATAATTGTCCCCACCCTCCACTTGGCACCTTCCTCAGAATGTACTTTGGTACCTTTCTCATCCATCCTGATAAACAGCATTGGGTTCACCACCTTATTGCTCCCACGCCTGATGTTGGTTACAGAAACCTGTTGTTACTCACTGACAGTCAGAACAATTCTTTTTTTTACTTCACAAATCAAGGAAACTATACTTTCTCCAGCTTTTTAAGCTTAAAGTCAGATTAGTAATAATTTGCAAAGTCTCAAAAGGATTGGAAACGTATTGAATTCTATTAGGGAAAGGCTAAGGCCTTGAAATCCTATAATCTAGGAAATGTTTATGCATCAGAGAGAAACATCTATCATAGTAACGATTTAATAGAGAACAAGAGTATGCATTAGTAATATGTAGTATAATAATAAAACCAAATTACTTTAATGAAATGACAAAATATTTGAGTTAAAAAACCACTCATTTTCACCTTATTGACAGTGAAAGTGGGAAGTATCTCAACTGAAATTAACCTGTTTGCTGGATCTCTCCTTCTGGATGCTGTGGAATTTTTAGTGTGCTGTGAAATTACATGTTTAATTTGTGACTCAGAAGAGTAGAAGCACAGAAGTACAAGGATAAGCACAGAATCCAGAAGTTTAAACTAGTTTACATGACAGAATGGTCACTGCCAGCACACAGCTTGAATAACTGCAGTGGGGAATCTACAGAAATACTATCCCAGTGAATAAGGATTTTAAATAAATGTTCACTTTCTCTTCATAATGGTTTGTATGAAGGTCTCTTTAAATTCTCTTTTTTTCCTTGGACTCTGAAAAATGTATCTAAGTTACAAGAGAAGACATTTACGTTGAGTGTGTGAGCGTTAGTCCAAAGCAACCACCCAATTTCATTTCTCCCCAGCTGTCAGAGTTAGAGCCTGCATCAGAAACTGGAATCAGTACTAAGCAAAGCTCTGAAATCTACTTTCATCTTTATGAGGAGTTCTGCTCTTTGCAGGGCAGATTGGTTTCCTGGGAGGCTCTCACCAGCGTGCAGAATTGAACTCCACGAAGACTGGCAGTAACAAAAGCATCATGCTTAAACAGCTGTGTTGTTCTCTCACATTCATTTTACATTTCTTCTATATCTAAATCAACATCCTGTATCCAGAAATCACGTTTATTGGCTCACTATCCTCTGTGTAGAAAGGTACAAAAGCACCAGTAGCTTGGACTTGACTGTCCTTAAAGGGACTGGTTTCTGTTTTGTAAGAAATCATGTTTTTATCCCCCAATTCATTGAATTATGTCCAGAAACTTAAAATCAAATTTTATCACATATTATTTCTATACTAAAAAAGCACCACCTGAAATTTAACATCATTTAGACAGAACTTTCTAAGAATAAAACTAGATGTTAATCTGTCTTCGTTTATTGTTGCACAGATTCCATTTTCTTCTACTGAAATCCAAAAGGAGACAAGCCAATAAAGGAAGTAAATGGAGCAGTCTTTTGATGCCTTTATTTCATAAATTATGGTAGTTTTTTTCTAGTTCAGGTAAACCCTTGTTGTTACTGTCTGTGCACTGATTTACTTGTGTGGACAGCCTTAAGTTCTAAAGCCAGCTGGCTGTTGATCTTAACACATATTTCATTTGAAAGTGAGGACTTTATGCCCTGTGCCAAGAGCAGAAAGAGCTGCTTAACAAAAAGCCTTTAATGTTAACCAGGGCGTATGGATTTGCTTCTTAGTCCATCGCAGATGTCCTGCAGGACCTGTGAATGACTTTTTACCCTTTGCTTAGCTTCTTCACCTGTAAACCAGGATTCTTCCCTACCTTCTCAGTAGCTGCTCTGTCGGTAAAAAAATTAAAAATGGCAAGATATCAGCATATTTTGGCAAGGAGGACAGTCTAACTACCAGCTGATGTGTAACAAAATTCTTCTCAGTGTTGGTTTAATGTGGTCTTAGTAAAAGCCTACCTTTAAAAGCATAGTTCGAGTAACAGACTTGAGTTTGGCAGGCACACAACCTTTGTATACTGTTTTTCAGCAGATGAAAATTAATCTGATCAGATTCAGAGAGATACAAAATACAAAAAGATCACTGTAGCCAAACTGTAGATCTGGTAAGGAGGCTATGTTTTGGAAACTTGTTCAGAACTGGCGGGAAGGGTATTTTCTAAACACAAAAGCAGATGAACTTTAGAAAAAGCTGTTGCATGGTCTGGCTTATGAATGCAGAGGTGTAAACTGTTGCTGCCTTTCTGGGAGATGATTGTTCCAATTTATAGAATCAATGTTGAATTAAATCAACCCCTCTTCATCAGAGCATCCAGGAATTGTGCCACTTCTTTTTTTTTTTTGCATTTCAGGTTCATGCTCAGCAATTTTTTAATATGAATAAATTAGAAAAAAACCACATTTAAATATCTTCTGTTATCCAAAGGTCAACCAAATGCATAACTATACAATCATTTATTGTCTTCTATAAATATGTCTAGAAATAGAGTTCAATGACTGACTCCTAAAAATTATCTAATTACTCCATTTTCAATACACTAGGTTGTTGGTGTGGCTCAAGCAATCAATAAGAAATCTGGAATTGGTGGCACTTTCACTGAACAAGATGAAAAGGTATAAAAGCCGGACATTTATGTCTCTTCTATTTTCATAGGGGAATGGGGAATGGATATGTTATTTTAAAGTTACTAAAAATTAAACATCTCTGAAAAATTAAAAATTTATGGTAATACTGCAAATTCATTTCTTTATGAGGCCATGACAAATGTGGATGTCAAACAGTTTAATTTCTGGATCAGCATGGTATCTCTAGTACATCTCTGAACACAGGCTTACTATACTGAAATGAATTGTAAAACTGTTTCATAACTTTTAATAGACATCATTTTTTGTTAATTGGTTCTAACTCTTTTGGCATCCCCAACAAACATATTTTGAATATTAAAATTTGTGTAGCAGTTCTTTTTTAAATACTGTATCACTTCTCAATACAGCAATTGCAGGAAAAGAAAAAGCTTTGGATAAATTATGAACAATGAGATAATCAGTAGCACAGACAGCACCTTGATTTCTGATTCTCACACTGCATTTGCTTTCCAAACTTTTCGAGACCTCACCTTCAGATTGGTATAGCAAAAAACAGGGCGCACTCAGGCTGAAGAAGTTGACTTAACCCTCAGCAATTAAAAAACCTGAATTAGCCTTTTCCTTTTAAAACCTTCCCTTTAAAACAAAATTTATACAGAGTATCTGCAGGATATCAGAACTAATTTCATTCCAAAAGGGAAAAAAAATTGTGGTTTTGCTATGTTAGCAGAACTTTATTTCCACTTTCCAAGAGATTGAATTCCCCAAAATAAGAGAGGCTGATTATCTGCCCTCCGTTTTTCTACATAAAATATGCATTGTTGCAAAATTAGTTGACTCCTCTGAGCTGCTTCTTGTATCAGTCTGACTTTTACCAGGATAAACTGTGAAGATCATTTGTTTAAAAAAGGGAGAAGAGGTTATTGAGTGTCCTGGTTGAAGAAATAACAAATTATGACTAACTGAAAAAAAAACCCTGAATGTGTGGTTACTAAAAATAGCTTTAAAATATCAATTAATACTTCAAAGTGAAAACAAAAAATTGCAGTAGCTTATCTTGAATAGAGTTAAGATGCCATAAGAGATTATCTTCATGAGGTATTGATGTTTTTTGTCTTCAGGATTTTGCCGCCTATTTGGCATTTTGTGGAATTGTTCTTCACAATGCTCAATTGTATGAGACATCTTTGCTTGAAAACAGGCGTAATCAGGTACGATCAACAGGTTTGTCCCAAGAATACAGAAATTATGGTGGTTAGCTAGTAATCAGTGCCTGCTCCTGATATGTCTCATATGGTAGTTATTCCTTGGCTATTTTTAGTTACTCTAATTGAATGCTGTGTATCTCTGATAAAGCTCTAACTGCACTGAGAAGTAGCTGGGCACATTCCAGCTTGGGCTGCAGAAGTGGACCAATAGGGGAAGAAGGTAAAGCTACATGTCAGAAATTCACTTTATGTCAATATACTTGATGTTACCTGAAGTTATCCTGTGTCTCACTGTATATTATACAACCAGAGGTGTATGTAATCCAGAAACTTCAGATAGAATTGTCCCTATGAAATGGTAGAGGTTATACCGATTGTTCTTTTAGTCTCCTACAACTACAAGTAGCTACCAACCATATTTTCAGTCATGATCAGATGGAAAACTGACTTTCCTTCTGGTTAATGTAACTGTTTTTTGCAAAGGTAACGGTATTTTGTAGTCATCTTTATAACTGATGGGTTATCAATGCCATGGCCTTCATGGGTGGAATATCTCTGCCATACATGGTATGAAAAGGTTTTGGAGAAACAACTAGGCAGCAGTTTTTTTAAAAAATGTTCTGGTAGGTCTGAGTTTCCAAGTGATGATGGGTGTTTGCAAATTGGTAAGAATTGGGATAATCTTTTCAAATTGGCTCCATGCTTCTTGTGAGGAAAACTGGAATATAGTATGAGCACATATGAGTAGCTAAGTACTTCAGAAGCAGCTTTGAAATACAGCAGACTATCTAAATTATGTTTTCACCAAATTAGTTCATTAGGATCTGTTAGAATTACAACAGATAAAAATTGTGTTCAAAAGTCAAGAAATTTAAATATCATTATTGTTTTCAGAATGCACACATGAGCCATAGGAAACTATGGGTTTTCCTAAGGACAAATAACTGTGTTGCCTGGGTTTCTCAGGTTTCATTTGATGAGCTGTTAATGACTAAATCTATTCTGTCCCTCTGACCAGGGGATCAGCCAGCTATGCTATTTCTTCCATCAAAAGTGTCAAACTGGCTATTATTTACTGTTGCCTTGCAGTCTGTGTGAGACCCAGAGCTCAATTTTTATCACAGACATACATGTTGACTTCCTTGTTTCAGGGAAGAGGAGAAGAATCAAAGACAGTAATAATGATAATTACTGCTTAAATCACAGTCAGTCAAAAGTTCACTAAAAGACCTTTTCCCCAGGTGCTTCTTGATCTTGCCAGCCTGATTTTTGAAGAGCAGCAGTCTTTGGAAGTAATTCTGAAGAAGATAGCTGCCACTATAATATCCTTCATGCAAGTGCAGAGGTGTACCATCTTCATAGTGGATGAAGATTGTACTGTGAGTATCTTTTTCTGTTTAAAGGCAGAAGTGCATATTCCCTGGGGGCAGTATGGGCTTCCCTCCATTCTGACTCAATAGCACTTCAAACCCGTAGTATAGTCTCTTGCCTTTTTGTCCTCTGCCTTTTCTGTTACGTCATCTGCTTAGGCTAGGTGTTGACTCGGGAGCCTTCGGTCTCTGTGTAGGCCCGACTGCCATTTTATGCAGGAATTTTGCATTACCTGTTGGTAAACTGTGGCTCTAAGCTCTCTCCTATTGCATAGATCTTGAATGTTGAACTCTTTCATAACTCATTTTCTTGGCTACTGATGTAGAAGAGAAAAAAGGAAAAGGCTGGGAGAAAAACAATGTGCACTTTTTATTTCTTAAGTATACCTACGCTAGGAGTATCTAAGCAAGGTATCTAAATGGAGTCATGGCCTGTCCCAGGTTCCTGGCTCACGGAAGGAAAACACAACTCCTTTCCAGTCTGCCCACCTGTATTTCCTTCCTATTGAAAATAGGCTGCAGAATAAGGAGCAGGATATTCTGTGCATGCCTCGGTCTTGTACTGGCACAGCTAGTTTTACCTTTACTGCTCTGTATAGCTATGGGTTTACTAAGATCTGGAAGTGAGGAAGCTTTTCTGAGTTTGTAGCATAGAAATAACACACAGCATTTGTGACGGTCCGACACAATCGCATCTCACTGTATTTAGAAGAGTCACTCCTGCACACAAGAATACAGAAGAGGAATTTACATCCTTTTTATATTCACATATTCACACTGTCCTTGCAAGTTAGATAAACTTCAGCACCTAGTTTGCAGTCTGTAGTTTGAATCTTTAGTACAAAGAGAATCTAATTTAGGCTTCTCAACTGTTAATAAAAGCTGCATGAAAAGTAACACGGAGATCAATCAATATGTTGAAGAGGTTTTGATGTCCTCACCTGTCCAAGCAAAGCAGGTCTAGAGTTGGATGAATGTTAAAATACAGAAGTTCTGTGCTGAGAGATAAATTCAGCACAGCTTGTAAATACTGGCTTTTGTTCTCAGAGTGATCAGCAGAGATTCAAGATACTTCAATGGTAGTTAAAGTTGTATCAAAAGATATTTTTGTGGTAGGATCCTGCATGCTTGCTGCTAGATGCGAAATGAAGTCAAATAATTTTATACTTGTCTTTATTACACAATAGGTTTTGATAACTGGAACAAGCTTTACATTAATACTACTGTTCTCACTTATTACAACCTTATCCACCTATATATTAAAGTATCCTCTCCGTATTCCAGGATTCATTTTCTAGTGTGTTTCACATGGAATCTGAGGAATTAGAAGATTCAGCTGAAAGTGTGAAGAGGTAAACTAGTTAATTCAAACTTGTGTTCATCCAAGGAGAATGTTGAAGAAACTATGCTTTTAATATTTTTTTTTCATAATAACAGACCTTATTTCCACTGGGTACCGTGTATTACTGCTATTTTTACAGGGAAGGTTTTGCCCTGAAATATACATAGGCAAACTCTATTACTTTAAAAAGGTCACACTGAGCAGAACAGGAGAGTCACGCCTGATCTCTTCACTTTGTCAGGTCTAAGTACATAGTTGTATAGCAAGGCTAAGCTATAGAGATCTACAATATGGGAGAAGTAAAAATCTAAGTTGGTGGCCTTCTCTAAAACTGATCTGTAAGAAATCTGCATAGATGACTATATTGTAGAGTAGGCATATCCACATTAGTAGATACTAATTGGTGTACAACACTATTCATTATTATAATTATTTTAATCATTATTCTTATTTCAAAGACAGGGAAGCTGAGTCAAAGAACACGGCTGACTTAATGAAGAATAAAGTCCTAAAGTTCTAACTTTAAGTCATCTTTGAGAAACCATTAAGAATTTCAACTGGGAGGAAGCGAAAGATGCAGAAATAGTTGAATTAAAATACCCAGATTAAGTAATTTCCAAATTTAGTCTGAACCTCTGTATTGAAGTTTGAAGATTACTGTCTCCATTACCTTTCTGTGTCATCAAAAACAGGTGTTTCAAATAATGTCAAAAGAAACGCAGTTGTGTATAAAACGCATGAGTAGAGACACAGTGTGCTGAGAGAAAACGGAGATTTCTGTGTGGCTTTGATCTTTTTTGCACTGAACACTTGTTACATGAAACTTAATTCCATATATTTGAAAATTATGTCCAAAGTGTGTAGCTTGAGCAACTAAAAACTGTTGAGCTCTATTATGATTTTCAACAATGTACAACCAGAAAGGACAGAGTTACAGCAGCCTAGAAAGATCACGGGGTGAAAGAGAAAGTTCCTGTTTACTTCCTCTTCTACACGATGGGAATGGTAAAGAGAATTTACCCCTCCTATTTATTATCTCTTTCCAGGTTACTAGTTAATGCACTCAAAATGTAATTCACTGCTTGTATAGGCCATCAATGAATTATTTCTCATAACTAATAGGGATTTTGGAGGCTTAATTGCATATCTGAATCTTGTTCATGAGACAGCACAATTATATGCCACGGACCATCCTATGAGTCAACTATTGGACGTAGAACTTATGCAGTGCTTGAAGGGCACGATTTTGGGCAATAGCAGAAATACAATGACATGGATTAGATGGGAAGTATGACTTTATATAATTAAATTTCAGGCTTATTATGTAATCAAGGACCCTGAATCAGACTGGTTTTCAGAATTGTGAGGCATTGCCCTGTATAACCAAGTTTGTGAAATAACGAAAGAATAATTCCTTTCCTCCAGCACTGTGAACATCCTTACAGCAGAAGGATAACTAAAGCCAAGCTAGATTGGAATAGGTTTATTTTGCCTCCAAAGCAGGCAAAATGTCCAGAGAGTTGAAATGCTTTAATTAAATGCATCATGGCTAAAAAGCAGGAGATGGTTGATTCTGTAAAGATATTTTATGTCCTAATTTGGAAAAAACAGCTCTACTTCAGTAACAGAATACCCATACAACTGACAATGCCTTTACTTTTAGAACAAATTTGAAATTAACTTAGAAGCAGAAAATTCACCAGTGTTACCAGCTGCACTTTGTTTAAAGAATATGTGAATTTAATCCAGTACTGATTATTTAAGTGTGTGAGATTCGTGAAGGGAGTTTGTTTTCAAAAAGTTCTGTTTATTTCAATATAAACCCAGTTGTTCATTCTTTATACTTACCAGCATAAACTGTACTGATTTTTTTATTTCTTAAGTTTGGTGTTAAGTGTTAACACTGTTGTGTTAAAGAAATGCTGGAACATATAAATCAATCCACTCTACAGTTTTGTGATGACAGCTGCATCAGGATACAGGATTTGAAGTCATTTCCATTATATATCTATTGATTTTATTCTTTCATTGTACAGGAAATATATTACAATTATCTGCTTTGCATAATGAAATGACCCGTTGTTGTACCGAGCACATAATAATAATGTTGTATCCTTCAGGGACTATGATACAAACAAAATCAATTATATGTATGCTCAGTATGTCAAGAATACGATGGAGCCTCTCAACATCCCAGATGTCTGCAAAGATAGAAGATTTCCCTGGACAGTAAGTAAAATAAGCTTAGATTTGAAATTCAGAAATGGAAAATATTTTTCCGTTTACCTTTCAAACCTTTTTTGTTTTCCCTTTACTATTTCAGTTAATCTAATGGCCACAGTTAGAATTACACAAACACAAAGCAAGGTGCATTTGCTTGGTAAAATTCATTATGAGTGAAAAATGGTATAATACACACAGTGAGCCAGGTGGCCAGGGGAGGGATTTATTCCTACAGCTATCATTAAAAAAGCCCAACATTAATTTGTCAATAAATAGTGCAATGTGGAGAGCTTGCAGTATGTTCATGGAAACATTTCAGTGAAAACTGTTGGAGGCCTTCATTTTACTGTGAGTGTTGAGAGGCTGTCAGAAGTTCCTTCCCTGTTATCCCTCCTTTCCTTTCTTGTTTTGGCAAAGATTAATGTTACAGATGCAAGTTCTTTGCTGTTTTGCAGAGGGAACAGCTTCACTTTTCTCGAGGAGCTTTTGCTTCATGCTTCATCAAGTATGAGCTTGTGGTATGGTGTGCTACTGAACATACAGATGCTGGAGAATCAGGAGGGAAGGTCACTTGGCAAGACTCATATCACAGTCAGGTTGCCTTCAATGTTGTCATCAACAAAAAGCAAACTTGTAATCCTGTATTTTTCTGTCAGTGCAGAAATTAGAAAGATGTCTGCTCTTCTTATTATATTTAAGCCTGTCAGCTAAAGGGACTCAGGGAGAGGGTAGTAAGAGGGAGAGGAGTTATTATGATCAGCAGAGAGGTTTTTATCAAACTCTTTGTTCTGAGATACAAGACGAAAAGGTCAGAAAATACAGTGTTCAGTGTGATTGTTCCAGTAAGTGGAAGAAGATTCAGGCTCATGGTGGGGAGCTGTGTTGCTTCCCTTTTTTTCTGTGCAAGGTTTCATGGATGTTCTGGAGTAGGTTTGTATGAAGGGTTGAGCAACACAGGAATTGAATGCTCACCACTTCACAGGATAGGGCCCAAAGATATCTTAATTCGAGGAGTGGAAGTAAAAACAGAATCAGATGGATATACGGTATTAGATCAATAAAGAAAGAGGTGATATTTTAAAATAAAATTAGTATCTTGAGAGTCATCCAAACAAGTGTGTGTCTGAAACAGGTCTTTCACTTTGTCAGTAGACTTCTTTTGCATTTTTCCCTGGAATCTAGATGACTTACACCATATGCATGTAAAAGAAACTAACAGTACTGCAAGAAGGAATTTTGGATAATGTATTTCAATACACAGTTGCTGTATCTCCACCACTGTGTAGGAACAGTCTCAAGGCAAAGCTGTAGGCTAAATGTTTTGAAATCTGATGAACTCTGACATGAGGGAAATCCCAGGTGTATGTAGTGCCCTAGAAACCCTGGCTTGGCTCTTTCTTTGGAGGACACTGAGCAGAATGCCTACTCACCTTATGAAAACAACTGTGCTTTCAAAATGCTTTGGTGGCCTCGGCTACCCAGGTACATGAGTAGAACAGTTTGAGTTAATTTGTGGAAGAACCCTGATGTTGCCTGCCTTAGGTTCAGGCTACCTACAAGGACAGTATGGAAGGCAAATATTAAGCTTCAGCAGCCAAGCTTATGTGTTCTTCCCTGAACCAACAAAGGTAGTGCAGTGGAGACAAAGTTCAAATATCTGTGAGACTCCTTAAAGCCATTTAAGCCTGTTTTTGTTTAATCTCCTTCCTATTAATTAATACCGGGTCACACATTTTTATTAAGCACTGTGCACTGTGGTCTTATCTCCAGTCCAGTCCAGTTTCACTTCCAGTGCGTCTGAACTTTACCATGAAACAGCAGGTTCTTCTTAGGGCAACCATAAACCAATTTTCCTGCAAGCCTGACTTAGTGTTTCTCAGCTGCCCTTGCAGGCAAGGTCTAGGGAAAGACGCTGATTCTTATATCCTTTTTTACAGCTGATTTCACAGGTGTGTCACAGTTCAGAAACCAGCGAACCCTACTCTTGAGTTATTCCATATACCCTCTTGATAATGGGCTACTATTAAGTAGCAGTACTTAAGTTCTTGGAGTCATGTAAAGTATCTGACATGATGTAATCCTTTAATGTTTTCTTTAAAGAATCACACTTCCTATTGCCACTTACAAGCATTACAGTGTATGCATTTGCCTGCAAAGAAACAGTCTACAATCCTTGCACAGCACCAGAGAGCAGAGCAACGACAGTAAAAAAAAACCCAAATAACCTTTTAATCTGAAATATCAGTGTGTACACTGTATGTGTTGTCTTTTTGTTCCACCCTTTCACCCCCCAGATAAATTCTGTTTCCTTCTCTTGGGTCATGAAAGAAACTGAAAGCAAACCACATCTAACCAAGAAATGACAAAAGGTCTCTGGAAGACTGCAGAATGTTGACTTAGTTGGTAGTAGTTTTCCTACCTATTGTTCTTTGGAACATAAATTGGTCTCCATAAGGCACCTTTCATTGCGTTGGTGGGTTAATCAAGGAATATCAAAGAAACTGAAAGAGTTTAGGAAAATTTTAGTGCCACAAGGTGCACAGTTAGTTTAATGCCAGGTAGTTACTCTTGGATTATACCTGTTCCTTACATTGCTGGATTGCAAGTGAGTGGATACGCTGGAAAGGGGAGAGGTCAGTTCCTTTCACAGCTGACGAGTAAAAACGTGTCCTAAAGCCCAGCTGATCTCTTTCCAGCTGCACTGAGTGGAACACTTTGTCTTGGTGCAAAGCTAATGAAAGCAGCTATTACAAAATTAGCACATTTTAGCACAATTACACAAGTCACTGTAAAATCCTACTGATGAAGATTATCACATCATTACCTGTATTATTATTCACCTTGTATCAGATCCAGTGTTTATTATCCTGTCCAGCCAAAGATGTGCAAACTCTTTGAAGACCTGGTTGCTTTTTGAAGGAGTATGTAAACCAAGAATAGCTGTTGACCCCAGCTCTACAGCTTTTTCACTTCAGCCACTTAAACATTAGTCTTTAAAATTGTAACTTTTTTGTTTGTTTGTTTAACAGAATGACAATGCAGAAAATGTAAGTCAACATGTAAAGAGTTTGCTGTGTACTCCAATTAAAAATGGGAAGAAGAATAAGGTGATAGGTAGGTATCTTTACAAAATTTTTTTCTACATTTCATAGAAATATTTCTATGCTCCCCAGTAAAATCTCAGCAACATGGAATATCAACCCAGAGGGTACTTTAACACACTATATACTATGTAAGACTATTATTATAAGTCCACTTTTTTTAAGATTAGTATACCCAAAACCAGAATTTGGGAAGTGGGGTGTGCAGATGGGTGTGGGGTGGGAAAAAAACTGCCCACAGGAAAACCAAGCAAATCTTATGGGTAAGAAAGTTGAAAAGAACTTTTTTATTCTCCTGACTTCAGCATTTTTCAGGTATGTCGTGAAAACTTTACAGAATCTTTCTGTGGTTTTATAATTATGTCCCAATAAAAGAATTTTGAGTTACTTTGATTGTAATGTATGGAACCCTCAATGCTTTGGGGAAGCTTTTGAAAATGGTTACTGTCAGAGACTCTTAAGTACTACATAGTATATTTACTGCAGAACTCTCATCTGTTTAAGAGACATTTCCGTGCATCCAAATGCTACGTCTTTTAAGAATTCATTTCTCTTGTGGCTTATTCACTGTTGAGTCTTAATCTTGTGTTCATTACATCACAGTTGCTATGGAAATAATTATAATGTCATAAACAGTACCGAACAGAGATCTGAAAGTGAGTTCCATGAGATTTTCCTACAGACTTTTATAAGTCAGCTTCTTTTTCCCAGGGAAAGTTAATCTTGTTCTTAGTGAATCCTTGTGTGCTGGAATTAAATATCTTTACTATCGTTCAAGCATCTTGTAATCTCATTCCAGTTCAGAATCCTGTTTGCAATATTCAGATAGCACAACCCCTGCCACAGCAGCTTACAGCTACCCTTACAATATTCTTCCTGATCTCTTCAGAGGAGACTCTGATACTAAGTTCCCCAAACAGAATGTAATTTGGAAACAGGACACTGTTACATTGTCACCAGACATTAAACCTTCTACATGCAAGGCCAGTGTTCTAAAAACACAGTTTGCATGTATGTGCTACATTCTTTCCCTCAGTTTTCCGACCTACTGAACAGGGACTATTCATACTTGCTCCCTCACAGACATTTTTCGTTTTAATTAAAAAAACCTCACTGAGCTTTTTTAGTCTGCAATTATGGAGTAATAAAATGCTAGAATGCTTTCATATAAAAAATTATTAGCACTGACAAGACCTTACAGTAGCAGGTGATTATGTTCACTGTTGGTACTGATGTAAAATAGTATTCATTATAATTTCTTCCCTACTCATAAGCAGAGACCAGATCTGGCCTCCCAGACCTTATGGTGACGAAGTGTAAGGCGTTTGGGTTCTGTTCATATATCCTGTGTAAATTAGGAGTAGTTCTCCTGATGCAAGAAAACCTAAAAATTGTTAAGAGAGTTCTGGAAATATCATACTAAATAGTTATCTTCTGCTAGTTAAATGCATATTTCATATACTCATCTTTCTGCTGCAAAGTATTCTTCATAAAATACATAAAGTATACAAACTGGCACGCAATAGCAATTTATAGAAAATTAGGACTTTTTCATTTAGTAATTTTTTTCAGAATGTTTAATTTGCTTGTTATTTTCACTGGGATAATTATTTGCGGTTGGCCAGGAAAATGTTAGCTTTTATCCTCAAAACTGTTAGTACTCAAACTCATGAGACTGAGAAGACATTTGGATGCACTTAAGATGATAATCACCCCCAAAGCAGTTTCGGTCAAAACAATGTATACTTACAATGCAGCTACTTTAACCAATATTCTGATTTCTTAGCAGAAACTGCCACCTGCTAGGTAAAATTAAAGTGAGGTATATATGTGAATTTCCCTCTGCTTAAAATGATGTTGGGGATTTAAGCTGCAGCCAGGCTTTGTGGAAGTTACCTGCCAGATCTTCCAATGGCATGTGCACAGAAAAGTCCAGAATTTTTTAACAGAAAATAAACAGATGCAGCTATAAACAAGTTTGAACCTAACCAGCTGAATTCAGTGAGATGTTTTTCAATGACCTCGGTAGCTTTTGGAGTGGGCTGTAATTCAATCACATCCTCATATTCAATCAGCAAGTATACTTAAACTTCAAGCCTCAACTTGGGATTCTCTGTTAAGTTCACGTATTTAAAAAAATTTCCAGTAGTGACTCAAATAAGGAAACGAAAACTCTGTGTACCACTGTTCTGACTTTCATAAATGTTCTTCTGGCATGGTTACAAAAATTTAATTAGCTTCCAAAGGACAAATTGTCTTTAGGGATTAAATCAACCTAGAATACTATTAATAATAGAAGTCAGGATGAAAACCACCCTAGAATTTCACAAGATAATCTCATCTGTAAAGCCCTACATTTTTGTTTTATAAATCATAATACATACTTTTTGAGTCTACTAGGTAATATATAATGTTTTAGTATTTATTCTGTAATACAGTGAAATTACCCAAAAAACTTCAGGGAAAATTCTACAGCACTCCTGTGTGTCACTTTTATGTATATTGGTGATTTGTACTGTAGGCTAAACTGTCCTGGACTCGTTTTTTCTCTTGATGTTCTATACAATTGGTGATATTTCAGCAGTTCTCTGTATTACTTCTTTTAATTTCTGTATCCTGGCATAGGGGTTTGCCAGCTTGTGAATAAGATGGAAGAAAACTCAGGCAAAATAAAGGCTTTCAACAGAAATGATGAACAGTTCCTGGAAGCATTTGTCATCTTTTGTGGCTTGGGGATCCAGAACACACAGATGTATGAAGCTGTAGAAAGAGCCATGGCCAAACAGATGGTGACATTAGAGGTGAGCTCAAAATCTAGGTGGTCATTAATTAGCCCAAAGCAGATCCTGATTTTCTCCAAACCCTGTCTATTCTACACAAGTGCAGCTACTCACATGGATACTGAACAGAAATTGTTCTTCCCCAGGAGAACAGCATTTGGCCTGTTGAGTTGCACAGGAATTCTTCTGCTTGTTTCCGTATCTGTCAGCAGACTATTTGATTTGGAATTGTATTTTAACTTTACTTATGAGATTTAGTGGTGATCTGAATGTATCTTTTCCTCTACATGAGGCTACATATTGGCAACACAGCTGGTTTGTTCTGTTGCCTAGGAAGAGGAAATGGTTTGGGGGATTAGGGGCTTCCTTTTCTCGCTGAGGTTTTCTGTGATGATTTTGGCTCAGGCCTTTAGACAAACCGGTTTGTGGAATAGCATTATTATAGGTTTTCAGCAATTTCCTCAGACTCCATCAAGCCATATCAAGATGAACGTCATCTGGTCTCAACCTTTGAATTGGTTACTGTTAAGTTTAATAGCTAAAGAGGGCTTTAGTCTGAGAAGCTGAATTACTCGGAGGTGATAACTTGAAGCTGAAAGTGAAAAATGTGTAGACTTTGGATCTCGTAACATTCATTATGTAAACAGAGTGTTTGCAGAATTTGTAAAATGGGGATTATGTACCCTGTAGCCTCTAAAGGAAATGTTACAACTCTCAAATAAACCTGTGTTAAGTCATGGTAAATAAAAAGGTGTGAAAATTATTGTCAAAATAATTTCAGTGCTTTGAAAAAAAGAGCTGTTTGCTTATATGGCAAATCAGCAACTCTCTCTCCTACTTTAACACTTTATAGATAATATAGGAAGTCCAGACAGATTATAGGTTAGTATATAAGATGGCTTCTTTACAAAAAAAATTAGTCTCTAGTTGCTAATAAAACTCCATAACATTTTCACATCCTGTATTCTCAACAGCTAAAAAATATGAGCTTATTATGTTAATTTAAAACAAACATCTTTCAGACTTCTTTGCCAAGTTTCAGTTAGGGAAAAACTTTCTTTTATGTCTGAACAGACTCCTGAAAGGACTATTATGGCAATCTCAGGCTCGTAATTATAGTTGTTTCATCTATTATTTGTCTTTGAAAGTGAGGCATCAAAATTTCAATACCAAAAATCAAAGTTCTTTGCTTTTTTATAGAAACTATTTACATTTTCTTGGCCTAATTATCTCAAGAAGATGCTGTGCTGTGGGAGATTTGTGAAAGCTGCAGATATATCCCCATACACTTTCACAGAGCTCCCTTAAAAGCAGTGAGTGCATGCCCTGCGCAGACACTAGATTTCATCAGCAAATGCAGTGCAGGGCAATGCAGTGCAGCTGCAAGCTGAAAATTCTGCTTTAGGAAAAATACCTTTTTATGACATTGCTCTTCTTTTTGTACTAAAGGCTGCTTTTCTCTTTCTGTAGGTTCTCTCATACCATGCTTCTGCTGCTGAGGAGGAAACGAGGGAGCTGCAGGTAACAGCGGTAATTGAATTTTCTACTATTATATTAGAAAGATTCCATTAATAGAACAAAGTGCAGTCCTTTACACAAGGTGTGATCCCTAAACATACAGAAGCACATTTTTCAGAAATAAAAATTAGATTGAAGCTTAAACTGATTGGTTCCTCACATAAAAGGGAAATGTTACAATGCCTACAATGAGAGATACAGGTTATCCAGAGAGCCGCAATTACAGGAGAACCAGAAGTATACTGAGTGCCGCTCTCATGAGTTTAAGTGACAGTAACTGCTGATGCAATGTTAGTATCAACTCACAAGGATTAAGTATTTCAGAAGCAAAATGTTGAGAACTCTCCTTTCTGCAGCTAAATCTGATTGTTGTATATTTTATATCTTTGGTACATCTCAAGCATCCCAAGTATGGGTGCAGCTTTATGGCCTTACACAGAAATTCTGTATTTAATTGTTAATGCAATGATTTTTTTTTTTAATTTTTATGCTTACTTTTCTGTGCAGTGTCCTGTTCTGCTCATGTTAACTCTGTGTTTAGAAAGCACTACCTAAGGAATAACTACAGCTATGATTTCAAGTGTAGTTCAAAGCACAGCCTGTGCTTCATCTCCCTAGTTCTCTCTGTTGGACCATATGTTCTGGGCAAATATCAGCCCTGCCGCACGAAAGAAAATGGGAGGGGTGGAGGGATGGAGAGGAGGGTAGACATAGGGGACCACAAGCTGGATAGTAAGGGACTGGACTGGACAAGCAAGGTGGCACAGAACAAGGAACAAGACTAGGGATAATTCTAAGATAGTTAACATCACACAAATTTTGAACCTCAGTCCTACCATGCTGTTGCTCATCAATAAGGAGGCACTGACGAGACCTGCATGCTACACATCTCCAGTGGTTTCTGTTCAGGGCTTGTGTTGGAATCTCTGGTGGTTACACCTCTACTGCTAAATAATACAGAACCATGATAAACCTAGCACTGAACCAGCGTCCACGCCTACTGCTTAACTGTCCACATGCTTCCTAGCACAATCTTGGCTCGTGTCAACCACCACTTTCCAAGGCGATACCAGAGCACATCGTACCAGGCCATCTCCAATGGGCAGGTGTTACACACCACACATCCTCACGTCACATCCCAGGGCATGAAACAAACACCCTCATTTTCATGCTATGAAGCCACCACTCTGAACTTTAACAGGGCAGTCAGATTAGTTCAGATAATTTGAGCTGAAAAAATAAAACAGGCATTGAAAATAAGGGTACCTTAGAACTTCAGGGCACTACATGGAGCCCAAAGCAAACCGTGGGCAAATCTTGCTCCTGAAATGTCTATTGTCAGCATGTACCCTTTGAGATACGGGATCATTGCTGCCTTTTTCCTTTGTTTTGGTACTCAAAAATGTTGCAACTATCAACTTCTGTCATTTTTTTTTCTGAAACTATTTGCTGTTTCTGATTTTTGATAAAGGTAGAAGTACTTGAAAAGAGATAGGGCCAAGTAAGTTTCAAGATCAAGTCATTGATGTTAAAAACATCAAAATTTCTGTTCCTAGGACAAGTAGTGACAAAGGGAATACCTTCCACCCAAGCTGAGAAAGCTAACTTACTTCCTTAGTATCTCCTCTAAGTCATTGGAGAGAGTCGGGTGATTCTAGAAAGCAGTTCAGAGAAAGTGATTATTTTAAGTACCGAAGGGTGGCAGTTCCTTTCTTATGTAAATTATTCTTTTCCTGCAGTCAAACTGTCAGCAAGGTGTGGAGAACTTTTTTTTCTTTCTCAGTGCACTGACAAAGACTTTCCAAAAACTTCTGTGCAGTACTTGTGCTAGTGTTTTCCCCTAATTAAGAATAACCTCTCCCACATTACTGGGATACTTTTGCGTTGATGATCTTCCCATCACAGGAAGACTTAAGTTTTGAAATCAGCATGTGGAGCAGCTAGCTAATATAACCACCTTCCCTGAAGTGATAGAGAGATGTTACTCATAGTTTGTTCTAGGCCTCAGATTGTATAACTTTGATTTAATGTGATACAGGTGCCTAAATTACAGTGATGTAGCAAGTCCCTGTTGTAAACTGAACTCGCCCTGGTGACTAAAGCTAACACATTGCATATTACAACGTTTATTTGACTAGTGACAGTCAGCTGATGAATGGCAATTTAGTTGGCTTCAGAATTTTGTTAATTTTTATTTTGCACTCATATCATTGTATCAAGCCAGCCACAATAGAGTAAACCAATGTTTCTGGATATAGCTTCTTGCAATTTGCTTTGTTTTGCTTCTAAATAATCTGATAGCACAGAAAAAAGATGCTTCATCAGGCAGTTGGACTAGATGATTGTTGTAGGTCCCTTCCAGCTGAAACTATTCTATTCTATTCATTATCAGCCTTGTGTAATAGGCTGCAGTCAAATTTTTCACTTTAATCATCATTTCCACTTACTACAGAATGTCATATTGCATCAGTCACTTCCTTTGAGCCTGGATACTATCTGCAACCTGTGTTTTATCATACAAAGCAAATGAAACAAAGCGAAACTGTTTATAGTTGCCACTCAGTTACCACAGTGGTCCCACCTTTTCCTTAGCCTTTCTTTTGCTGCCAATGTATTTATAGAAACCATTTTTGTTGGCCTTCCCATCCCTCACTAGTTCCAGCTCAAGCTGAGCTTTGGTTTTCCCAACTTCATACGTGCACACTTTGGTAATATCTCTATATTCTTCCCAGGTAGCCCATCCCCACCTCCTCCTTCTGTGCACTTCATTGTTTCATTTGAGCTCACTCAGGAATTCCCTGTTCATCCATGCTGGCCTTTTACCATGTTCACTTGACTTCCTGCATGTCAGAATGGACTATTCTTGTGCTTGAGGCTTTCCTTGAAGGCAATGCCTTGGCGTATGAAATGAAGTTATAAGCTTTATCTGTAGGTTTTTCAATCATAATAGAAGACAAATTTGTAAAACTATTTTTTATACTTAGCCAGGTACCGAAATGGAGTCACTTCTTAATTACTCACTATTAATTACTATTATTACAATGCCTATAGTAAGCAATAGTAATGAAAAAGTCAGAGTTACTCAAAGAGGGGAATCAATTAGTACATTTTCTTCATTTCTTGACTATTTAATGTTGTTTATAATATTCCTGAGGTGGAGAACTTGAGCAAGAGGTTGTAGTTTGGTCAGTGCTTACAGAAGCTGAGCATAGCTCAATAACTCAAAATTAAAATAGCTGATGAACTTTCATGATGTAAAATGGGTGGCACATAGCTCTATTGGCTTCAGTAAGTGAAGAAGGAATATCTCATCAATTTACATAACACTCAAATAGCTATAGACTGCAGTTTTTATACCTCAGCTGAAATGAAACTTATTGTTGTGGCTGTCAAAGGATCAAGAAAGGGAAAGATAAATTATGAATTAGGTCAGAACACAGTCATGAGGTGTTCTGTTGAGCTTCTACTGTGTCCTCCCAGCCCCTTTCCTCGTGAAATACCAGACTGCAGTTGCAGTTTTTCAAAATCATGTCATTAGAGTTGCATTATTTTCCACTGAGCATACAGGCCTCGAGGTTCTTTCACATGCTCATAGGTGAAACACCACAAGAATCCAAATGAGGGACACAAAATTACTGGTACAAGAAGTGTGTAAGAATGTTTGTGGGGGTTTTTGTGTGTAAATACTATTTTTCACAATCTTTCATGACTTTCTAATTCTGACACACTGGAAAAATAACAGCAAACTTATATGGAACAGAGGTTAGTACACGTAGTTATGGGGAGAGTTGATTTGCATGTTACATGCAATAACACTGTAGATTATGGCACATGCTTCCTTTTCAGTGTCTCAGCCTTCTAGGACAAAGTTCCTCATGCTGGGGAAATGTTTTTGCCTAGAATTACAAAGAGGAAGATAAACATAGGTTTACTGCTTTCACCATTTCAGTTTTACCTGATTTTTTTTTAAACCACTGTCATATTGAGGTGAAACAACTGTAAAGAAATAGCACTGAGAACTCCACCTTTTATTCTAATAAAAAAACTGATACTAATTTTTGTTCTGTAGTGTAAGACCTACCATTTATTTTTTTAGCATCATAATATCTGTACTTTGAAGGGCAACCAGTACCTGTACTCTGAAATTTATAACCAGAAAAAGTAGAGTTGTAATGCATGGAAAACATGGAGATACTACTGATAATAAAAATTACAGATTTTTTAAAGTACAGGGTTGGGATTTTTTTTCTACTTTATAATTTCAGATTTCCTACTGAAGATTTATGATTGTACCCAAGTTACATTAAAAAACATTGCCTGAAGATTTTAAACATAATTGATCACAGCTGAACCCTAATTTTTCCGGTTTCTAGTCCTGAGAAAGCTCTGCCTGTGGACATGTTCTGACTACTATAGTGCTGAATGTGGATTCTGTTCGGAATTCTTTGTTCTAGCTAGTCTAGAGTGACATCCCTTTCCTCACTGTTTTCAGAAAAATTTAATCAGATACAGATTTTTATGTCTGCATGTACATAAAAACAAACATGTAACTCCACAGCCTTATTTTCTCAGTCTCCCGATTTCATACATACTCTCGGTTACAATTTGCCTTAGGTGAGTTAGGTAACAGACTGTTTGACCAGGTAGTCCTTTCCTTATTCTCTTGATGTACTGAAAACTGTGTATTAAATCTAAGCAAATAAGGTCATGTTAAACAAGAAAGGCTAAGGAAAGATAAATAAGAAGTAATCATCAGGTTTTAGTATAATGTGAGGGTAAAATTTAGTATCTCGCTACGCTGTTAAAAAGCAGACATTTATGTTATGCTTTCTCTTTCCTAGTGCTAAGTTTTGTTCTCTTATTCTTCTCTAGGCTGCCGTAGTACCATCCGCACAATCTCTCAACCTAACTGACTTCAACTTCAGTGATTTTGAGCTATCAGATTTTGAAACAACACTCTGTACAATTCGAATGTTCACAGACCTCAACCTGGTGCAAAATTTCCAAATGAAACATGAGGTATGAATGCTGTCAAATGTTGCTTAACATAAAGAGACAAGTATTAGAAAATCAGGAGAATAGTGAAACAAGACTACAGTAAATATAACCGAAAACCTGTATTGAGGAGTAGTTAGCAAACTGGGAAGGTATTTAAAGTGGGCAGTATTGGGGTTTCTCTTTAGTTTGGTCCCAATGAATGATTAATAACTTGGTTAATGGACTGTAAAATGCTTTTAGAAGACTTGGGGAGTGGAAGTAGAGGACTTGGTTAAAATCCAAATGAGTTTGAAAATTTATAGCAGTATTTCAAAACCAGCAAGAATAAATATATACAGAGTAACAAAACCAGTCAAATGCAAAAATTAGAAATGGTAAGCAAAATATACCTAGTGGTAATAGAGAAAAACATTTCACAGCTACTAATGTCAGAAGCTGTATAAAAGTCAATTATGTGCCATAGTAGCAAAAAGGGGCAAATTTCATTCTTTACTGACAGAGGAATGGTATTTAAGGCCCATGAAATAATTATATTGTAGCTCGTATTTTAGGAGACACACAGAGATGCAAATTCATTTTAAAAAATAACAGTTTAGAAGACTGAGCAAGGTTTGAATGAATTAAGCTGTTTTTCTCCAGGAAGCAGAATATTGAGGAAGGAATTGAGAATATTGAGAATATTCAGTAAGTAAAAGACTGTTATGAAAAGGACAGTGATACTGTTTTCTATGTCCATAGAAGGTAGTAAAAGTAATTAGCTTTATCCTTCCCCCAGAAAAAATGAGATTAGAGATTAGGGGGAACTTTGTAGTTCCGAAGATAGTAAAAACTGAAACAGATGACTTATGTGGGCGGTGGAAATCTCCCAGGTTTTTACCAATAGATCTATTTGTAGACATGCATCTGTCAGAGGTGTTCTAGACAGGTATTCTTATTCTGCTCCTGGCTCTGAGGTAGACTAGGTAACCTCTTAGGCCTCTTCCAGTCAATGCAATTTCTATTTGTAAAAACCTCATATTTAAATACTTCAACTTTTGCTTTATGTATTTGGCAACAAAACTTTTAAAGTTTGCAAGATTAATTTGGGGGTCTTCATAGGGAAACAGATTAGTAAAATAAAACAGGTATTTATTTTCTAGATCACCAGTTTATAGACTGATTTAGTTCAGTAGGCTTTAAGGGCAGAAAGGAGCACTGTATTACCTAGCCTGATCTCTTGAATATCCCAGTACTTAGTTTCACCTTTGTGGTAAGGCCAAGAACTTGTCCTTCCTTAAGGGGTATGTCCCAACAGGAGAGAGGGTGTCAGGAGCCCCGTAATGGCTGGGCTTCTAGTTCTAGTGGAGCAGTTGTATTGGATTTGCAAAACCAAAATAACACCACGATAATAGACGCATGAATACACATCTCTATAGAAGCAAGAGAACACTGACAGCTGTGAAGCCTCACTTTCATCTTTCTGTACTGCAGCTAAAGAAAACTGGCAGTAGCCCAGTGCTCCTTTTTTAACAGTGGAAAGGCAGAGAATGCTTTTGTCTGTGTGGAATCATTTCTGTGGATGAATGACACTGGATTTTCATTCCTGTCAGTACAATATATTTTACTATAAACACTACAAATAATCTTGACCAAACCAAGGCCTAGATCCTCAGCCGGCACATAACATAAAGCAGTATGCTGTATCCATTAAACCAAGGGATCTGTTCTAGTACACATGAAATTACTATCTGACCTTCACACCTTTTACTTCCTTAGAAGTAAAGTATAACGCACAACTTGTAATACTGTTGTGTAAAACATCCAGGACATGCTTTCTTCCTGCACAAAAAAATACTACCCAGCAATATAGTAATCGCCGTCTTTCTTTCACACCTATTTGCTTTCAAAGTCCAATTTTGCTTGTCTTTTGACAAGCTGATATGATGAAAATGTTCATAATCAAAGCAGATCTTAAGAGAACTCTGTAATTAAAAAATAAATTGTCTCTATGAAATACATCATTACAAACAAGGATTTTTTTCTCTCCCAGTTAGCTCAATATAACTCAGTTTCTGAACTGCATCTGACACTAACATTTAGTCATTAGTAATAAAAACCCAAACCCACAAGTATTAGATACTCCATGAGAGACTGAACTAGTGGTTGTAAGCACATTCATATCTGTGTTCACAGTTATGTTATATTTGAACTCTATTGAGGTACAAGGAAATTTTTTTCTGTAAGAGAGACAGTTTTCAAGCAGGATTAGAGAAAGACTTGTTTTCATAAAAAGATTTCTAATACATTTGCAGTTAACTATGTGATGTTTCTTAAAGGTTCTCTGCAGATGGATTTTAAGTGTAAAGAAAAATTATCGGAAAAATGTTGCTTATCACAATTGGAGACATGCCTTTAACACTGCGCAGTGCATGTTTGCTGCTTTAAAATCTGGTAAAATTCAGGTACATCTTTCTGTTTCTACATTAAGAATCTTCTGGCTAAACAAATTCTGTAATGATTCATAGTCGATTGTCATGTCAGCAAGATGTTCATCATGCTGGGGTATTGCTAGTGAAATCAAAATAATTCTCTTGAAGACTTCTGGCTTTAAGTGTTTGGTTTGTGAAACTGTTGTCATGTTGTCACATACCCAGTTTCAGTTAAATCCTCTGCAAATGATAAGGTGGATGTTCCCAGTGGGAGTATCTTAAATAAGGCACGTACACAATTATGTCATTTTTTAAAGTTAATGCTTATGCTACAAGGAAGTCAAAAAGGTGGAGAAGAAAAAGACTGACCCTATTTCAGGGTATTTCCTTAAAATATTCAACAGAATTTTTTTGAAGTTCAAACACAGAGCTGAGTACAGCTTTAGACAAACAACAGAATATTTAAAAAAAATATTTACATGCTCATTTCAATGCTTTTGAGCAATGTTTCAACTTCCACTTAAAAGACACATAACAATTTCAGAAACAACCTAATCATTCTTATTAGAAATACTGAAGGGCTAGATGATCCCTAAAATGAGAAAAGTATTGATTCAAGATTTTTCCAAAATATGTTTTTAGGTTTTGTTTTTATATTCTTGAAAATACCAAAATGTTCCTGTGCATTCTGAGTGAATGTTTCTTCAGTTTGATTACAGCCAATTGTTATTAGTGGGTTTATGCTATTGTACAGTAAGCACTTCTGAGAGAATTAATAAATCCTATTTGTAGACCAAAACCCGATACTGATAAAGAAGAGCCATTCTCTTCCTCTACAAACTTTGTCTCACTAAAAAAAGAGAAGGGGCTGGAAGACACAAAGGCAAGGGCTTTAGTATTCCTTGTATGCTGAAATGGACACGGTTGTTTTGTTCTGTGTGCGGTCTAGCAATCTCTGATGATCCCGATAGCTTGCTTGCTATTTTTGGAATCCTGTCAGTCTCCACTGCAATTTCCATAAATTCCTTTACTCCTAACTGCATTGGATTCACTCCACACTGATTTTCATGTCCTAGATTCTGGAGTCAGAAATTACATCGAAAATAAGTCAATTTTCTCTAGTTTGAGGGAAAAACAAGCACTGGGGGACACATCTTCCTAGGAGAAACATAAAATCAGTCATTTCCAAATGGATTTGTCTTTTGACTAGACTAAGGACAAGTTTCATTATCTAGAAAGCAGATGCAAATCCAGAGAAGCTGTTACTGCTTAAAGAAAATCTGGATTTGATGGCACACAGGGTACAGCCCCCCAGTGGCAGTGCTGTCTCTAGCTGTTCTCGAAGTTCCTGTCCTGACTGTTGCGCCTGCTATTCTTGGCCCATTACAAAATGCTGCATGAATACTGTAGCTTTGTCCAGCTCTGTTTCTCACTGGACAGATTAAAATAAGCTTTCTGTCACATTCTGTTGAATAGTAAAGATACAATATAGTCACAGAAGAGAAACTGTAACCTCTCCACTAATCCTTGTTGGAGCTCCATAATAAATTCTTTAATATAATGAGTCAGATATTGTTTAATTTTGTTTTCTATGCACTTTAAACATCCCTTAATTTATTTGTCCAGTGATCAATGAAAAGCATGATATTTTTCCCTTCTGATTATTCCAAGGACATTTGTACAATGAATTTTTATACCTATTTAGGGAATATAGCCTAACTCCCTTGCGGTAATAGAGGAGCTGAGCTAAAAGTCATTGGGCCAGAATAAAAAAAAAAATCCTCCTGCTCTCTCTTTGCTGCCAGGTGACATTATGCAAGTCACTTCCTCTTCTTCTGTATCTGTTTCCTCATCAGTATATACAGGGCTAGAGGACGTTCCTCTGAAAGCTGCATTGAGGCCTATGGAGAATGATTATTACTGTGCACAACTTCAGAGATAACCTCTTATTCTCAGCAAACCATTTTATGTCCTTGTCCTCTTTGGGACAGAACTGTATATGCTATGTGGATAAAGACAAGACAGCAAATATAAACCACATTGTTCTGAATAAATCCCTCTCACAAAGCTAACTCACTTCTTAATTCCTCTTTGCACATAGAGCAAACTGACTGACCTAGAAACACTGGCTTTGCTGATAGCAACTTTAAGCCACGATTTGGATCACAGGGGAGTGAACAACTCTTACATACAAAGGTAAGTAAGTCTGAGAGAAGTGAAAACAAATGAATACCAAAATCACAGAGCTAAATTAAGTACAACTTAATTGAGTTGATGATGTGAGGCTGTGCAAAGGAGCAGGTTTGTACAAAGCAGTAAGTGTGAGAACGACCAGAAAGATTTGAGGAGTCCAAAGCAAAGACTGTGCAGGGGCAGTATCTTCCTGCTCCTGTTCCTGATGTCCCATCCCCCATTTCCCATACAGTGACAGCAAAACGTCCCAGTTTCTACGGGATAGCCAGCATGTAGGAAATGTGCAGCTTTTCAGACTGCTCACTGCCTGAACAGCTGTTCCCCTGCCCAGCCTGGGCCAGCACAGAGCTGAGATCTGCCACCATCTGATACAAAGGTGTCTCCATACCATTTTGAACTCTGGTTGTTCTACTCATGATTTAGCCATGTTTTTCCAGAATTCTCAATTGATTTGGATAAGATACATATTTAAAATGACATCAGAAATGTATGACTGGTTTGCATTAATTTTGGGTTATCCGTACTCTTTAACTTTGAACAGTTCTGGAATTACAGAAAAACTTTTACAAAGCAAAAAGTCAAAATATGTTTTAAAAACTTGAAACAAAATAGTTTTACTAAACAAAATATTTTGCCTTGAAGTTATCAAAAATATCTGAACTTTTCTGAAATTTTCTCCATATTTTAAACTTTAACTAAAAATACTTAAGAATTTATTAATAGTTCAAGATCTGCCCAAAATGTGCTTTTCAGTGAATTTAGTATTCACTGCAAATAATAGTATATGATTCTTCAATTAAATAAATAACTTGACTTAAAACATGGTGTAATATGATTACTGTGATCTGGCAATGTGTCCTGATATGACCAGAGATGGGGAAAAGGTACCGAGAAGCGTATACTTGTATCTTTCTCCAGCAGAGCTGGAGAGTGGTTTAGAAGCTACCTTTGGAAGAAGTGGTCTGCTGTTCTCGCTGTGTGTAAAGTAAGGTATTAGAGGAGGAAAAGTTTGTTTGAGGCAGAGAATACTGAAAGGCAGAAAATAAGTAAACTGAAGGAGAATTCCTGCCTTTCAGATATATGTTCAGAATAACACTAAGACTAATGTGTAAAGCAAAAAAAAAAACCAAGCCCAAAAGCCCACAAAACTGAAAGAGTAACCTTTTTCTAGTTCCCTAATAGGGGATTCCAGCAGCAACTGTAGCCTTGCAGTGATTGGAACTGGTTCGCTATTTTTTGCTTTATTTATCTAAAAATAAATTTCCTGGAAGACATCTGGAGATACGTCATCTCCTCTCAGAAATGTCCTGGGAAAGTGTTATAGACAGCAAAAATCTAACATTCACACATGCTGTAAAGCAGAAATGATTACAGCTTAATAATTATTTTTCAAGAAAAAGTTCCATTAATTTTGTTCTAAAATCCCTCATTTACATCTAAATGAAAAGTTGGTGTTTTTCCAGGAATGGATCCCTTTTGTTTCTTCCCTGGAAGCAGGGAGAGGAGATACTTAGCATATGATTCTTTTCAGGGTTTCAAAAATTAAAATGGTCCTAGTAGTAGAAATTTCAGGAAATTAACTGTTTAAAGGTCTTTTGGTAGATATGCAGGGATTTTGTTTTCTTTTACTTCCAAACCCACATGTAAAGTAGGCAAGCACAGAGTATGAAAACAGCATAACCTAACCACTGTGTTCAGAAAGCGACAGTGTCCTTTGGCCTGGAGGTTTAACAGAAATGCTGTGTGCTACAGAAGTAGGACCTAAGTTTATTTCCAGCACTTGTGTCTTCCCAGACAGCCAGGGTCTGTAAGCTCTAGTCTGGTGCAGTACTTGGGAAGATAACCTAAGATATTTCTCACATATTTCTCTCTTCAGAGGATGAACTTTAGAGGACACAGTATGCATCCCATTTAACTCAATGGGAATTTCAACCAGCATGTGTTGCCATCACCCTACAATTTGCTTCCCTACAGAAACATGCAAGCATATTTGCTCTATATTCCTTTTGCAACAGTCTCAGAGGAGGTGCTGGGCAGCCAGCCCATAATCCTCAGGGGCTTGCATCCTTTAATCTCCCCTTCCGCATTTTTGTTTGTCTTTCCATCTTTCTCTCCACATTTTTGTTCTTCTTAAATCCCCAGAGGCTCCTCTTACAACTTTCATTTGAGTCTTTGTAAGCAGTCACTTTCATAGGATTCAATCCTGCAACCACTGATTCATCTGAATGACCCTTAACCATACAAAAAGTCCCATGGAACTGTATGCTAAAAAAGAATTTCTTACACAATTAAACATTTGTAGGTCAGATTATAATTAGAGTAATAGATTCAGGATCAGCAGCAAAACAGACTTCCAAGAGAGTCCCAATTTAAAGAGATGAGATCAGCAATGTGGGACCAGGGACTAAAAATGAGGATAGAGCAGCAAAAGCCAAGAACCGTATTATGCAATGAGGAACAGGGGGAAATTAGAAATCTTCAGAGGGGAAGAATTTCTGTATTTTATCTAAAGCTACTCAAACAGTAAATTCTATTTTCTAGACTAAGATAGCTTTAAATTCTGCATCCATACCGTTAGTTTCATGCTGGTTTTCACTGCCTCTAGTAGAACCAACATCTTGTTTCCCTTCTGGATTTTGCCCTGGGCAAAGGGAAGGTAATGATATTGCAGTAGCCTGGTCATGAAGAGAGTGATGATGAATGACGTACCAGTACAGTTACTGACAGTGGGACATTACTTCTGGGCCCTGCACCACAATCCTCTGAGGTCAGCAGGAATTTTTCCATTGCTATCAGTGGGCTTCTGATGAGGTCTGCATTATTACTTACAAGCCCAGTAGTTGACTTGACTAAATATGCCACACAGGTGTCTAAAAAGTTACAAAAACCAAAACTGTCACTTAGATTTTGTTTATGAAGGAACCCTTCTTGTTGCCTTACCTTTTCATACAAGAACTTTGACTCTTTATAAAACCTCCTTGTGTGCAGCTGGTCTCTACAGGTAACAGAAGGCAGAAAACTAGTAAAATAGAGTTGTCCGTGCTCTGACAAAGTAACAGCATTGTCTTTTTATCTGTACTCCACCTACATCCCTCCAAATGTATTCATTTTGTTTGGCCAGTTACAGAGAAGGGGGAAAGGAACTGGTTTAAGAACAAGCATCAGTGGGTGGGAGTGAATGATAATGGGAAGAGGACATTAAAAGGGAAGTTATTTCTGGATTAGTAGTATGTTTAATTTGATTTCTCCATCTGATGGGTCTTTTTACTCCTCAGAAGTGAACATCCACTGGCTCAACTGTATTGCCACTCAATCATGGAGCATCATCATTTTGATCAATGCCTTATGATCCTGAATAGTCCAGTGAGTGCCACGTTTTCATGTATGCTGAAGAAAACTATTCTCTATTTTACTTTTTATTTTTAGCTTTTGGATAGATTCCCACCCTTACACATTCCTAAGTGATCTTTATTCCTTTTTGGGTAAAGAAAGCAAACGCAGCAGTTTTGAAATCACGGTTCCATTTCGGAGTGCCACCAAAGCTTTCCAAGTGTTGGCCTGATAAGGGAAGCCTTGCTTATATCCTTTTGAGTACCTGCTTCCTTGTACCAAAGGAAACAAAACGCTTTGTTGCCATTTTCATGACCTCTTATGAACCACCAAACAAACCCAATCTCATTTAAAAAAACCATTGCGGCCCACACAGAGCAGTCATGATGAGACCAATCCAAACACTGGTGATGTTGACATTCCAAAGTGAAGCCAAACCTAAGTTAAGTAAATATGCAAATAAAACTACATTCTTCTTGTTTTATATTATTAACTAATTCTCAGACCAGTTATTCAGCATGCACAATCATTTCAAAGCAGTGTATTTTCACTGTTCATTTTGTATCACAAGTATGGGACATCTGGCATCTTTTGTATTGTAATGATTCTTCTTCATTCAGACAGGAAAATATGGAAAAAATATGGAGGCAAGTTGCCTTTTCACCAGCTCAGTAGTGCTTAGGTTTAACAGTGGGCTGACGATCTTTTATTTCCATGTAATAACCTGTTATTTATGTTCCTCCATAAAAGGAATATACTTTCATTTACCTGAGGTGTATAGGCAGCTACTGGTATCTGTTATAGTTCCTCTGCTTTAGAGAGGCAGGGAAGAGGAAAGAGAAACCCTATGATACAGCTAGTGGCAAATTTAATTTTGATTAATGAAATGGACTTAAAAGCTTTGATGTTGCTCTATGTGCAGTATCATTTTGCAATAGTCAATTATGATGCTGTTGCTGTGCAGCTTTCTGCCATTATTCAAGAAGACTGGAATTTTTATTTTTAAATTGGGGAATCTGCAAAAGGAAACGGTAAAATAATTACATCAGATATCAGCAACTCCTAATGATCCAGTATCTAAGAGACATTTTAGCAAACTTGTGTGCTGTTGCCCATTTTTCTGCTAACATTGGTTTTGTTTTTTTGTAAAGGGAAATCAGATTCTGAGCAGCCTTTCCATTGAAGAATACAAGGCCACACTGAAAATGATAAAACAAGCCATTCTTGCCACAGACCTAGCACTATATATAAAGTAAGTCAGAGGCAAGTTTGGCTTGGATAGTCGTTGCTGGATGCTTGGATCGTGTCAGCGTGCTGCAAAATCTTTTTTTTTTTTTTTAACTTCTTCTAAAGGAGGAGAGGAGAATTTTTTGAACTTCTAAGGAAGAAGCAATTTAATTGGGAAGATCCTGCACAGAAGGAGCTATTTTTGTAAGTAAATACAGAATGCTTAAGAGCCAGCTCATATTATTAGGTGCCCTATTTTCCGTGCCAGGTTGCTGTGAATTCTGTTAAAATGAGCAGGTCTTTGTGCTCTGGGCCTGTACAAACTGGCACTGGCACACACGTCACTGAATGACTCCCTGTGTCAGAATTACAGTCTACAGCCTGTATCATAAACTTTGTCAAGTAGCACGTGGAGGTGCGTGAGCATTTCTGTTCTTCCTAAAGAGTGTAGGGCTCCTGCCTAGGTACCGTGTTCTTTTGCTGTCGATACGTTTCACTTAAATAGTTAGTTGTTGAAACCAATAACTACAGATTCAGGACAGGCAGTTTGTTTTGAAGCCGATTCCTTACTGGCAGTGAAGAAAAAAGCAGACTAAGAATACAGACACATTTTAATGCACAGGTACAGAAAAGCAGGCTTATCTCAGTTGTCTCAGAAAGGGAGGATGCTATATTTCAAATTCCTGGTCTAACTTAGTCATATTATATGTCTATTCCTATTTCAGTCCTTGGCTGTCATACTGCCAATAAAGATGGCAGTCACTGGTAATCTCAGAAATTAATAAATGTGCTGTCTGTCCAGTCGCAAACAGAATGAAACAGTTCATCTGACATGAATCCACCAAATGAGCCAGTCCAGATTTGCTCATTTCTGTGTGCTCATTTCACACAGGTGAAAGTCTGCCACATCATCAATCCCCAGATATCTTTATAATTTTGCTTTAATTTAATTTGTTTCTCTGGCTTTGATGTTCCTTGAAATTTGATATTCTGTTTTACTGATCACTTGACTTGATGACACAATTTTCCAATACATTTTCACTACACAGTAAGTCATAGATTTCTTTCTGTTTTTTCTACAGAGCAATGCTGATGACTGCTTGTGATTTATCAGCCATAACCAAGCCATGGCCAGTTCAGCAACGGGTATATGCTTTATTTTAAGATTTGCTAAGTACAAACTCTGCATAACAGCTTCTGCTTCCTCCATCCAGTCCCTATTCCAAAGGCAGTGGAGGAATGCAGAGCCTTAGGAAGCAGTCCTTCTAAGTGCTGTATGTGGACTGAAGCCTTCTCAGGTCTTTGCAGCAAGATCTATGCATTTATCTATGTCACCATGTTAGCAGTAATCTGAAGGTAAATCAGGAATCCTTGTTCTTTCCAACATTTCTGTGTTACTACAAGGCAGTCAACTGATACAACACACTATTTACTATCAGCTGGCGTTTTCCTGTGTGTTGATCATTCCAACTGTTACCAGTGGTAAGATGCCTATGGGATATTTTATCCATTTTGCTTTGTCAGAGTAAATTTCAGCACACGCAAATGTTTTCTTTGTGCACAGATGTGTGTATGAAGAATTCTAAAAGCTAGCTGGAGAGTCTCATTATGGGGGGGTCCCAATTCAATATATCCTAAGGAGAGATAGGAAACACAGGAAACAGTTTTGACTGTAGATAGCAAACAAACTTTTAGAGTTCTCAATGTGTGAAATCTTTTACAGATTGCTGAGCTTGTAGCTACTGAGTTCTTTGATCAAGGAGATAAAGAGCGGAAGGAACTCAACATAGAACCAACAGTAAGTGACAGAATCATGCAGAATCACCACTTTCAAAATGGCATCTACAAACAGCACTACACATTCCTTTCAAAAGCCACCATTTGTCCCAGGGACCAGAATATAGAACCATCTCCTTCCATGTCTTCCTAGTAGTCAGTTTTCTTCTGTGGTCCCTGAACACCAACAGTGCGTCATTATCTCTGAGCCAGAAGAACATACAGCATTATACATATTATTCTTTTGATACATACACTGCTTTTGAATTCCAGTCTGTCTCTTTGGTTTTGGTTGGGTTTTTAATTTAACGCATTTAAATACAGAGCTTGTTTACTTCCTATTTGCAGGATCTAATGAACAGAGAGAAGAAAAATAAAATTCCCAGCATGCAGGTTGGATTCATAGATGCTGTTTGTTTGCAGCTGTATGAGGTATGGTGCCTAAGAAAGAATTGCACATATCTAAAACCAGAACTGCTCACTGTAGCCTCTAATAGTTGCAGATTTAAAATTAGAATAAAAATCAAATAAAAAAGTAGTCCCCCAGTTTAAAAATATTTTTTGTTATTTATTACATACTGTTCAGTATTCAAGAAATGAGTATTTTGGTGTTTATCATTAATGGTATATTTGTTTGATTAATGCATTTTATTGTATTTTTTTTAAACCTAGCAGTAATTGGTGTGCTCTGGGGACTTGGTGCTAGATCCCTGGGTTATACTCTGGATTCTGACAGTAAGCCATGCCCAGGGACGTGGGGGAATGGTTCAAAGCTGTGCCAGGGGAGGTTTAGACTGGACATTAGGAAGCATTTCTTTACTGAGAGGGTAGTCAAATGCTGGAACAGGCTTCCTAGAGAGGTGGTCGATGCCCCAAGGCCTTCAGTGTTTAAAGGGCATTGGGACAACGCCCTTACCAACATGCTTTAACTTTTGGTCAGCCCTGAAGTGGTCAGGCAGTTGGAATACATTATCATTGTAGGTCTCTTCCAAGTGAAATATTCTATTCTATTCTATTCTATTCTATTCTATTCTATTCTATTCTATTCTATTCTATTCTATTCTATTCTATTCTGATCTGTTTTACATGTTCTTAATTTATTTTAGGCCCTAACGCATGTGTCAGAGGCCTGCTACCCTTTACTGGATGGCTGTAGAAAAAATAGGCAGAAATGGCAATCCTTAGCTGAACAACAAGAGAAGAATCTGATCAATGGAGAAAGCAATCAAGCCAAACGGAACTGAGACACAGATTTAACAACCACAAGCTTACATAGAAGACATAGTAATAAGAGAGTGCTGCATTTTGCTAAACACTGTATGACTTTGGCTTATGTTTTGCCACTGCTGTATTATTTTTCCACATTTCAAGATATAGCATGACCATGTATATGCCAAGGTTATATAAAGATAGTATGTTTCTTTTATTACATCTGATTGAGATGGGAAGAGATCTGCAAGGGTAGTTATTCCACAAGAAGGTATGAGTGCAGTTACTTGGCTGTCCCCAAGACCCTATTACTTTATAGATGTATATAGTTGTTCAGTGATCATGTTGTGGCCAGTATCTTAAAGACTACTGCATTTCGCACCTTTTTTCCTCTTCCAATCTTGCTGTGTTATGTTATAAAAGTAATGAGCAGTCTTGCCTGTTCTCTTCCCAGAGGTTCAGAGAAGATTGGGACTAACTCTGGGGAGCCTAATCCAGCATATACTATGCTAACCTCTTTCAGGAGAGAGAACTGGGTTTCAGAGTGAAAGAGACCCAGAATCTGTGCACCCAGTATTTTTTGTTTTGTCATATTAGAGGAATGTATTAGGAAATGTCTTGCATTTGGAGAATTTTTTTAAAGCCCTGTGAATTACTAGGCAATGGGGGTCTTAGGAGTTTCGTGGTAGAAGTGTCATAATTATCCAAGGATAATGGAAACTGCTTGAAGACTGATGAAATGTCACAACATAACTGACAGGCTGCCATGGAATAATGGCTCCCATAGAAGACTGCAAGCAGCACACAGAGAAATGGAAACTAAACAGGATCACTTCTATATGCTGGTTTTAACTTCATTTGGAAGCTGAATTTAACATTATCATAACCAACAGACTGAATCACAGGCAGGAAGAATAGAAGAGAATGTGACTGCAAGAGCAAGAGGTGAAAATCTGGATCGGAATGACACAGGAATGGCACACTTCTGGTGAATATCAATGACTGATTCTTTAGGCCAGTGCTATTACAAAATGGCTATGACCACTTTGAAGAAAGTTTTCTGTTAACATCTTTTAAAAATATTTTTTAGCATTAGTTAATGTTACCAATGATTAATCACAGTGTCTTAAAGGAATATGAAAAAAGAATACTGAAAGCAATACCAGCCAAGAATGCTTCAGGGATTTGCCATTTGTATATAACAAATCAATTAACTTGCACTAGGAAAAAAGCGGCATTAATATTTTATTTAAATGAAGATGACTAATAAAAATTGTTTTGAATTGGGAACCAATTCAAGAAAATACACACATAAGACAAACCCCAAAAGAGTAAATAAAGAGAATGCTCTTCTTTGGATAGATAGGATTAGGAGACTAATGTCAGCAATCTCAGATTGGTTAGCAGTAGGTGTAACTTCAGCTGCACAGACACACAGAAAATGTTACTTTTTAAAAATTGTAGTAATGATTTCTCAGTTAAAATCAGCAATAGTATTAGGCAAAAGTAATACATTTACAAAGTACAATCTTAAATGATTGTACTTTGAAGTACGGGAGTTTATTTCTATCACAATAATCTAGAAAATTCTGGTTGGAAACTGCAGTAAATTCTTCTTCCCAAGAGATTATACTCCTTGTACAAGCTGGTCAGAAAGACAATGAAAACAACGTCTTTTTGTCAGTTTCTGCATTTCGATAAACTATACCAGAAGCTAATAAAAGATGAAGCAAATGTTTCAAAATAGTGTAAAAAAATTCAAAATGTTTCATAGTTGATTTTTTTTTAATGTAGAATAAGGTATTCTGATAGTCTGCAGCATTTCTGCCAACTTAAATTATTTGTCACTAATTAAATCCTATGTGAAATTTCTCTAATGACTACCAATGATATATTAGTGCAGCTGAATTTGAAAACATTTTTTTACAAAAGTATTTCTCCTGATATATTTTTGCAGATTTTAAAAAAAAGTATGGAATTCAACAATGAGAATTCCAGGACTACTGTTATGCAGTGTTCCATATGGGTATTTATATGCATACACAGTACAATATATATATGTAGCATGTCATAGCTATGCAGAAAAATTACAGCAGCCTGCCCCCCACAACACACGACCCCAGAAAAAGTTTTCAGGTACTTTTTGATAAATAGGAAACTTTGCTTTAGGATTTTCATAGTTCTTGTATATTCTTTTCCTTGAATGCTTGAGATACTGAAATATAATTATTACACTAACTGATGAGATACAGATTTAATATAAATATGAATAAAGTATATGTATATAAAGGTGTATGCTTGCTAGTATGGTTGAGACTAGTGATTCAGGGTGACAACACAGCAAATCAGCTAGGGTGATATTACAGTCTAATGACGTATAATTTACATTAAGATCCCAGTATTTCTTTCCTGTATTCTATGTTCAGCAAAGCTTTATTATGACATAAATTTATACTACTACAAAGCAGTGCTGGATTCATACCTTCGACTTGAAAAAAATGGACAAGATGTTGCATTTTTTCAAGGGTTCACATTTTAAAAATGAACACAGTTATACAGTATGTATCTGTACCCATTTATCCCACAGAATTTCTTCCAATACAAAGATTGGAACATAGGTAGAAACAGTTCCTAGTAAATAAACCATTTAAATGTCATAATACACCTGTATGTGTATATATTTCTACAAAACCAAACCCTTTAAACTACTGGTTTAAGAACCATAAGAGCATAGATTGCTGTACTTCATGAAAATTCAGAGAGTTGATCAAATTTTTTGTATAGTATTTTACTCTGACGGAAGGCAAAGTCAGAGTGTGCTGGTTTTGTGTCATAGCTTTGTGTGAACTGTTTGCAGAAATTGCTCTTTTCTTTCATAATGTATATACGTGACAATATGAAAAAAAGCCAGGCTGTTTTCTGCCTGAAATTCATTGCCTTCAGAATTCAACATTTTCGAACTCAGTTAGTGGGTTACAGCCATGCAGCTGCCATTCATTTCATCATGAGTTGTGTATCTAATTATTTCAGTTGAGACTCGAACATATTCTCCCCTAACTTATATTGTCTAGCTAAAGCAATCAGTGTGGATTATACAAGACACAAGCTGAAATGGAGTTTATCACTTTTTTCAGTCTTAAGTCCACTAAAGCCCTTGTGAAATTTAATATTTAAGTCTTGGGTACAGAATGTGTCCCACTAATTTTTAATTCTTGCCTCAATTAAGACATCTAAGCTAGTATCCTACTTGTTCTCAGACATATTTCCTTTTAAAGTCACTCCACAGCACAGTTTAATGCTGAAAGTACACTTGCTCTTCCTGGTTTTCTTCCCCTTCTGAATAAATAACTTGTCATACTTATTATCATACACAAAATTACTAATTAACCCTAGCTCTTCTAATTAAAAATAACAGTGAGGCTCTTAAGCTGTAGGTAGTATTTCTTTTCCAACAAGTTAGTCACATGTCCAATATTAGCTGTAGTATGTCTAGGTTTTCTATTATCTCACACAATAAAAAAGAGGGGAAAATAATGTCATACTGATTTTGGAGACGGTATTGATTTTTAATTAGTAGCAGTTTAAAGTTAAGAGCAGATTATTCTCATCTTCACAGAACGCAAGTACAAGCGGGCTGGCGATAGAAGTTAATAATCTCTTCCATTGATGACCAGCTGATCTCTCTTTAGAAGAGAGGACTGAAGCCTCACTTTATGCATCACCCTCTGCCAGCTGGGTGCCTGTAAAGATAAACTCCAATCCAATGCACTTTATCTGTCAGTGGCACAAACTGCCAAAATCAGAACACTGTCTAATTTATACATAAGATTTTTTTCAACATTACGGGGTAACTGATTTTCCAACCCATTATACAGAAAGATTATGAAAAGTCAGATCTAGGCCCTTAAAATTAGGGCATGTTGCCCGAGTGATCTGATTGGTGCCACTTGCAGTTATGCATAAAAAGATAGCAGAGAGTTTTCATGGAAAAAAATGCTTCACTCAAATTAATAGATTTTTAAAGTTTTTACAGAGACCTAGTATTTCAGGCAAATTTTTACATTAGCTTTAGTTAGGAGTCTTGTCTCTGTGATGCTGTAGTTTCTTCTTCATGTCAAATCATATACAGTTTACATTCTGCAAGGTTTCAGCTTCATTTCACAGTTCCCTGCTGTCCTCTTTCAGGGACTTGCACTAATTTGAAAGATAAGCTTGAACGCTGGAGTTGAATTCAAAAAATCAGTTTGGCCGCAGTATGAGAAATAATGAGGGTGGGATTTTTTGTTTTGGACTTTCCCAGGAACAAGAAACATCACACAATCTGACCTGGTAATTAGTGACACTTGCTAAATACAGCAAATTGTGACAGCATGAGATTTTTATCTTTGTCATTGCTAGGTAAATGGAAGTTGCATGGGAAAGTCTATTTTCCACATAAAGTCTGTTTCCATAGAGAAACTCATACGAAGTACCACTGTTTGTAAATGTATATTTATGTGACAATGCTATATAATAGCTAGTTTCCACTCACTTTCACAGCATAAGCTTGTCATGCCAGGGCCTAGGGCATACTCAAATGCCCATCTGAAGTCAATTATATGATTCCCATTTACCTCAGTGGGAGCTGGATTGAGCTGTATAGAAAGTGAAAGAGTGGGTGAAATCCACCTTTTTTACCTGTAAAGAGGGACCAAACTCTTCCCCTTGGTAACACCTGCCTCACCTGCTCTTTCCTGTATTCAGCTGTTCTGCTGATGCCCGAGGTACCTTACAGATGTAACTGACATTAGAATTTGAGCCCTCTGTGTATTCACGTGGCAGACACCTGCATGTGTCTCTTGAAGAATGTAGTGTGAAATGCACTGTAAATAATTTTAATATACATTTCTATTATAGTTTAATAAAAATCCTAATCACAGTCACTAGCCACTGAGTTTGTCCATTTGTATTCTTTTATCTTTTAAAAATATTTGAACAAATATATAGTTTCTGGGCACAATATTTTTGTACTAGGTTAAGGGGGTTACTCTGTATATTACGTTCTGCCTTTAAGTAGTATTAAATTCTTCTGAATGTCATATGTTCTCACGTGTTTCTGTCCTATGACTACCTAGTAAAACCAGTTGCATTACTTAAAATAATCATTACTCCTACTTACTGTACAGCTGATAGAGAATATAGAGCCAGGTTATTTTCTGTGGTCAGACTGCTGCTTACTACTTATCTCCTCATTCTTCTCTTTGTACTGTTTTCATGCTTTTTAAAATAAAAAGGACGATGTCAAATTTTACTGTTTGTTAATTAATATTGTTGAATTTTCAACACCTGTTTATTCCCTGATTCAGATCATTGCTTCTATAAATTTATATTTTCTAACAACTTCTCTAGGTCCTAGAAATCCTGAAGAGAAAAACTTCATTATTAATATCAAGTTACTTCTAACATAATCACTACTGAGATGAGCCAGTGGTAAAGTACTTCTCATTTAGAACAGCAAAAAATAATTCACTGTTACTAACCACTAGAGAGCAGTGCAGCTACACTTACTCGGAGCTGTCACAAACCACTTTATTTATTGGAAAAGTAGAACTGGCAAATACAAGTGTTACACCAGTCCATCCTCATCCTCTGCCCCCAAATATCAATTTCTGGGGTAGCATGTAAAAGAGATTGAAACAGTCAACACAGTGACTTCAAACAAAACTGGGAAAACCTTATTTTTGACAACAAAAGCCACATCATGTGTGAACTGCTGATCGTAGAATTCTAGACCAATGGGCTTCTTGGCCTGTTAGGTTCTCCACAGCAACACTTCTGGCTTGACTTTTTTTAGCTCTAGGCAAAACCAAAAAGTATGTACATCCCTGACAAACAACAGCCTCATTCAAACAGTTATGAAGGGCCAGATTTAGCTCAGCACAAAACACAAGCACTGTTTGCTTGAACCAGCTGCAATTTATGAGTGCAACTGAACAACTGTCTGTGTATATCTACATATCTCAGGTAACCATTTGCTGGAGGGTCTACCATCTTTGCAGCCCCCTCACCAACCTGCTCATGCTACTGCTTAGTCTTTGCTGGCCTACTTCATGTTTGAATTCATTTCTGAGAAGTGGTGCAGTTTTCAACAGGAGTACTGGAGTATGTTTCTTACCCAGCCCTGAAAAGAATATAACCTTCACCTAGGGCATTTCTATCGGAGAGGTGAAAAAGAATATTATACTGGGTCTTTCACATCTTGCACAACTACAATGACTTTTTAACAAACTGAAAAGACAGTAGCTCTTTCCTCCAGCCATATTTTAGTAATAGTGACAACTATTGCTGACATGCATTTCACATTCCTGTGAAATCTCACTCTAAGATTTTTAGGAAATAATTCAAATGTATGAGTTTGTTACAGTAGTAAGCTTTAGGATCTAAGTTTATGGAATCTGGCAGCCATTGAGTTTTGCAGCCCTTCAGAGAAGAGAAGCATTTCTTAACACGTACGGAATTCATGAATTTAATTGCAGTTGAAAAATATCACAAGTTATAAACACAGTAAATTTTCACGTCAGTATTTACAATTCAGAATTTCTTGAAATACTCAGCTGCATGTTTCCCCCCCTCATTATTCCAAAGCTCTTATTTTAGCTAACATGCAAATTTATTTTTATATTTCCTAAAAAATGAACTGTTCTCCAAACAGCTGTATTATTTTCTGTTCTGAACCTGTACTATAGAATCATAGAATGGTTTGGGTTGGAAAGGACCTTGAAGATCATGAAGTGCCAACCCCCTGCCATGGGCAGGGACACCTCCCACTAGCCCAGGTTGCTCAAAGCCTCATCCAGCCTGGCCTTGAACACCTCCAGGGATGGGGCATCCACAGCTTCTCCGGGCAACCTGGGCCACTGCCTCACCACCCTCATAGTGAAACATTTCTTCCCAATATCTAATCTCAACCTACACTCTTTCAGCTTATAACCATTACCCCTCATCCTATCACTACACTCCCTGATAAAGAGTGTTTCCCCATCTCTCCTGTAGCCCTTTAGGTACTGGAAGGCTTCTGTAAGGTCTCCCTGGAACCTTCTCTTCTCCAGGCTCAACAACCCCAACTCTCTCAGCCTGTCCTCATAGGGGAGGTGCTCCAGCCCTTTGATCATCTTCGTGGCCTCCTCTGGACTCTCTCCAACAGGTCCATGTCTTTTTTATGTTGGGGGCCCCACATCTGAACACAGTACTCCAGGTGGGGTCTCACAAGAGCAGAGTAGAGGGGGAGAATCACCTCCTTCGACCTGCTGCTAATGCTTCTTTTGATGCAGCCCAGGACACAGTTGGCTTTCTGGGCTGCAAGCACACACTGCCGGCTCATGTCGGGCTTTTCATCAACCAGCATCCCCAAGTCCTTCTCCTCAGGGCTACTCTCTATCCATTCTCCACCCAGCCTGTATTTGTGCTTGGGATTGCCTTGATCCATGTGCAGGACCTTGCACTTGGCCTTGTTAAATTTCATGAGATTTGCATGGGCCCACCTCTCAAGCCTGTCAAGGTCCCTCTGGATGGCATCCCTTCCCTCAATCTCTCAAGATAAAGATTATCAAATAAAGATAAAATTCTCTTTCCTGCTGAAATATGAGGATAATCCAGCCATATCCTGCTACTACGCACTCAGTGGTTCATAATGGATGATAAGTAGATCTGTACTTTACACAAGCTTCTTTTGTTTAACACCATCAAAGATCTTTAACAAAAACTAGGAGTGAAATCCATGGTTATATCATACCACTAATTTACACATGACACATTCACATACAGCCATTTCTTCAGAATCCTTTTTTGCAATAGTTAATCAAGTTATTGGCACATTATTTTATGGTATATAGAGCTTTCTAATGGAAGGAAAGTTCATTTTGCCGATAAGTAGAGGGGTTAACTTGATCAAGGTCACATAGAAAGTCCAAGCTGGAAATAGAACCTGAATGTGCGTGCTTGTTCTGCTTTTACAGGAGACATGAAGAAAAGAATGTTTTGTGTTGAAGCCATCTTCTCCTTTTGGATATACAAATATACAATTATCTGAGCCATATAGAGCACTCTATTGCTATTATGCTGAGCTCAGAAAAAGCCACTATTTGTATGAGATTAGATTCGAGTCACTAATCCAGATAATCACAATAATCTTTGGCGGAGTCTGGAGCTATATCATAATCAAGAGCAAAAGTGTACAATCAGCAAATAGCTATGTTGAAATGAACTAAAAGTCCAGTTCAAATTTTGGAGAAACTGGAAAGACTGATGCAGACTTCCAATACTGTACATTGTTAGCTCATTGGACTATAACTCTATCCCACCTTTGATCACCCTTCATATTCTGAACAAAAAGAAACTATTTCCTTAAATTTGCCTGCTACTAAGTATTTGCCTGGAAAATACAGGAAGAGTTTTAAGATATAAATTTAAACACCTTAGAAATTTAGATAAGCATGACACGAAGCCCTACGAGTCAACTGACATATCAGTCCATACATGACAAGTGACAAATGGCACTAGTACTCCGAGATTCCTATAACCTTCACTGGAAAAGCACACATTTTTATTAGTTCAGTGTCACTCCCTTTTCATTGAAACTATGCCAGATTCTACTATTCTAGGCAATCCTAGGATTCATTTTAGCATACACCAATGGATGAAATAAATACCAGAGTTGTTACTGCTTTAAGAAAATCCAGCATTTTGCTTCTAGTTTTTTTTAACCAGGAATTTTGTATCTCACACACTTCGGTTCTATCCAATAATCAACTCTCAAAAACATGCAGCACTTTATGGATCAGAGCCATTAAACACAAATTAGAAAGGAGCATATACAGACACTTAAGAGTAAGATCTAAGATCCAGAGCCCAGTACTAACTAACCAGAAAAATGAATCTATACTCACTCGAAATTTCTAAGCAATCTTCAAATGTTGAATCTTCATGTTAAACAGATTGCATTATCTGCAGCATCCAGGAGATTCTCCTTGAACCAAAATAAAAATGGAAACTTAGCAAACAGGCAGCTGGAGTAAGACAAAATCTAGCTCAAGTATAAGCTACAATAACCAATTCAATATGTACTTTGAAATTATTTATCCAAGAGATGGCATCACTTAGGCTACACCAGGCTCCTTGTTGCTAGGCCACCCACAGTTATGCTAAAGCTGGCTTTACTGACATGGAATCACCTATTTGCATATCAATATGAATTTGAGTATTGTGGTTTAAATGCTTAGTAAAACTTCACAATAAGGTATCCAGACGTACCTAAATGATTTAAGTGCCCAACCATCTTTGAAATCCATCCCAAGACACATAGAAGAATCATGCAATAAGAAAGCACAAATTAGTCCTGTCAAATCAGTTCACAACTACCTGACAGAAACCAGTTAGTCTGCATGGTTTTAACTGGGATTAATCTCTTTCTTATTATGTAATATCATATATATAATAATATTTACATAAGTATATTACGTTTATGCTGGCACCAAGCCAAAACCACTCCATGGTAAACTGAGTTCTACTGTCCTCACTAATTTTAGGCAGAAAAACTTGAAGACAAGCCCACAAAACAATAAATGGGATAGATGACTATAACCTCCTGCAAAAGCATTCTGGTCACCTGATCTTTGGAACCTCACTGTCAATTGCCATCATAATACAGCTTGGTACGATTATGACAGATGGGACAATGAGATTGCCATGACCATATAAGTTAATAATCTATTTCCATCCACCTCATTTAAAGATCAAACTTCAAATTTAATAAACTCATCTGTTTTCAGTGTTGTGAAATGCCAAGTGCAGAAAGCCGCACAGCCAAGATCCCACAGCCTTAGCTTTCACGACTAGCAATACTAAAACCCAAGTTTTTCAATGCACTGTCCAAGCAAAAATCGTAGTTTTGAAAACCGCACAAGAAAAATGTAGACAGAAGAAAGAAAAAGGTTGTGGAATATTCCAACATAAAAAAAAAATCTATAAAACTGATCTTAATTATAATTTTAGAAGGAAAACCATCTGTTATAGGAACTCAAAAGAACTCTGAATAAAGTGTATATCATACGATTCTAGTACATGTAAGAAAACTGAAGGAATACCTTAGTGCATGAATAGTCCTACGTAACTCATAAATTGTGAGAGATTAAAAAGATGTCTGCTTGTTCTAGCACTGGCATTCCACCAGACCTCAGAGAAGAACTGTTCTTTGTGCTCTCAGTGCTACACCAACACAGAGACACCATGAAACTCATAAATATTGACCACCTGTGGAGATTCTTACTTAACTGACAGATCTGTGGGGCTGATCTGAACAGGATCCTAAGGATTCATGCCCAGGGAAAAGAAATGTTAAGGAAGGGAAAATTTTGACAGAAATGGAGCAACAGGCTGTAATGTGAAAATCAGGACGCAGCTACTCACTGCTCCCATGGTGAAAAAGTTTGGAGTTGGCTGGTTAGTCTGACTTCTGAGAGAGACCAAAAAATCACAAAGGGGGAGAAGCAGTTGTGAGATCACTGACTGGAAAAGCACATCTGAGAGATCTTCCTGTTAGCTGAACACTCGCTCCACGAGACCCTCTCCCTTTTTTAAGGTTCATTAAAACTGAAATAAGTTTGATACAGAAATTTATATGTAACCTGCAGAATATCACTACTCTCAGTTATTTTTTCAGAAGTTAAGAAGATGGACTGGATTCAAATGAGGAGAGAAATTAGTAACATTAGTTTTGTTTAAATATATAAAGACTATTTCAGATACCTTAACGTTTCTTAAATGAAATAAATCAGCAGGTTCTTGGAGAGAATGCAGAACCCACCTAAAAAGTAGAAAAGCTCTCTTGAAATGCTCAAAATATTATTTGTTAGATTTCATATATGCCTCAATTTTCTACTGGACCCAATAGAAGTGGCTCAAAAGTTGCAATACACCACTCTTAGAAAGAACTAAGAAAAGAAGGAGTTAATCATTTTGTTAAGCAACAATAAATTGGATTAACTATAACCAGACACTGGATATTTTTGTTTATGTATATATAGTAAATAAATAATACAGATTGACACTGGTTACTACAAAGGTCAAGATACACTCCAATGCAATAGAAAGAGATAATGCGACTCTAAAAGAAAAAAAATGTTGCCCATTTTCTGAGCTGGCTGAAGACGAAAAGCACAGCACTGAGACTAGCACAACATTTTTTGAGACACTGAGTTTGAATTCAGCACCATGCTAACACAACTACACATCTTCCCTTTCATGATTTTTACTCAGTTCCACTTAGATTGCCTAGCATGTATATATATCCCTAAGTCAAATGTGCCTGTGCCTGACAACACTCAGTTCACAGTGAGATGCAGCAATTTTATCCTTTACAAAAGATAATTCTGGAATTCTAATATTTATAGAGAGGCAGGATTTTTTTCTACCAAATTCATATCTACTTATTTGCAAATTTTGTTTTAGAACTTTTGTGTAAGTCAAGGTGGGGAAAATGAAAATGTGGGAAGAAACTGCATGTAAAAACTACATATTGAGGCATAAATCGTGTTGTTTAATAGATATTGTGAGGTATTTCCTTCATTGCCATTAAGAGTGAACAGCCTGAACACCTTCTATCTGGTGGGTTTCTTCATCCTGAAAGACAGGAATACAAGAGGTAGGAAGGGGAAAGAACATGTAGCTAGTACAGGAAGAGTGGCAGGCTCTGCTTCTTCTTAGCCTTAGAGAAAAAAGGCATTTCTAAGATAGAAGACCATGGCTTTGAGGAAGGTAAACTACAGTAGCTGGAACTGTGGAAGATGAGAGAACAAGCTACAGGCTGGAGAAGACAAGCTACAGCCTGGAGAGGACATGCATTCACAACTCCAATCCCTGTCACTTGCAGGTGAACTATCCCGCACAGGAAAGGGACGTGGCTGTGGGTTCCTGCTCCCTCCCAGCTGTGGCTGCGCTGGCTTACCAGGTTAGTGCTCGCAGCAACCGTTCATTCGGCAAATGAGATTCTTCATATTCCCTTCTCTTCCCCAAACAGTTGAGGCAAAACCATCAGGTTTGAAATACCTGCTGTGTAAGAGGAAGGGGCACACTTCAAATGAAATGAAGTAGGAAACACTCATAAAAGCCCATCTTCCAAAAGACCAAAGGGTCTGGAAACAAAATCAACACATGGTCAGTTTCTAGCACCCTGGTTTTGCCTGTAAGCATGGCATCTTTCCCTGCATCACTTGCAACAATGTGAACCTACGTTCTTTTTTATTTTCTTTTAATGAACAGGGGAGAAATACTTGTGGAGCTATTTCTCCTCTCCACTCTGTTAGACAGATTGCTCTTGATTTAAAAATTAAGCTGACTGGAGTGAAAAGCCACACTATTCTGGTATCACTAGCAAAGTTCTAAATTTATAGTTACACCCCAGCAAAACCTCTTGTTCCAGGCTACAATCCGTAGATGTACACGGTAATGATAACATGAGACACTGTTAAGACTTAAGTAGAGCACTACCCACCATCTGTGTGCTAAGAAAAATGCAATACGGCGTTCAGCATTTACATTCACATTTTGAGGCTAATGGACAACAAAGCTGACGCCATCCCTGTGAACAGAATATAACCCTAAACTTGGTAAAGACAAAAGCTGGGTCAATAGTTTTGCTCAGTTTCAAGTAGCACTTTTGGGGTGAGAGGGTTGGGTGGGAAGAAGGAGCTAAGTCAGGGAAGGTTCATGTTCTGCATTAGCCCTTAACAGATAAAATCTGGGACCTATGGAAATCAACCACATCAGGGAAATTCATTTAGCTGCACATCTTTTTCTGTTGTAGGAATGGGTTAGATGCACATAGTGTTCACTTAATGTGTTAGGAAATTTGTAGAAGCTGCTCAGAATTTAAACTATAAAGAGTGAGCACATAAATACAGAATATCCTCCTAATTTTCATAGCTCAGCACTAGACAAGGAGCAAGTGGATGGTTTCCTGAAGCAACCTGCAGACATTCAGTAAATGCTCTGCCCGAGCTTATTATGTTGAGCAGAATAGATCTCTACTAAATTATAATAGACAAACTACAGATTTGTGTTTGGTTTGTTAGGTAAATACATCCAGTTGTATGAAGACTCTCCCACAAGCAGGAAGATACAACAGAGATAGAAAATGTCTGGAAATTTTCTTGGTAATTATGGCTAAAATGAAAGGATTAGCAGTTCTTTATTAAGAAGAGCAATACAGATACTGTCATGGTTTGGGGGCAATAAGGGAGAGATTCAGCAAGCACTGTCATCACGATTGGAAATCTGATTAAACTACAGCAAGCTTCTCCTTGAAAAGATCAGTGCACCAACTGAGCTTTAGTCAGCCACATCATCCTATCAATTGCTTTCAAGATAAGCCAGTTCATAAATTCTCTTTGCAAAGCTCCCTTACTTCAGAGAAGTTCTCCTACAGACAGAAACATGGCATTCAATGGTACTTGGAAAATAGACAGAAGTGAAAACTATGAAAAGTTCATGGAGGTGATGGGTAAGTCTTCCAGTGCCTTCTACAACTCCTCTGTGGCTGAAAACCGACTCGAGCTCTCTGTGAACTACTTTCTGGCTAGCCTGTCCTTTTGCTGTTTGCTGCTCTGCCCTTGCACAGCGTACTGCATTTACTTTCAAAAGGTTTTACAGGGGGAAAAATATACTGAGAAATGTTCTCATTTTAATTACATTATGTTAATCTTGAGCAATTTAACTAATTCCAGCAGATTTATTTCAGCAGAGGAAAGAATCTCTTTTGATAACATGAAACTAGTTTAAAAATCACACAGGAAAGAAAACATCGTTCTTTGATTTTATAGAAAGACATGATTCAAGTCATTTCCTCATCCTGATACTTTAAGTTTGTAAAACCTGTGTGTAATATGGATATGAACATAAACAGTCCAGTGGGATAGTGACTGGTATGATATCTGCACTGGTGAATGTGGCCTCAATAAAAAGTGAAGAATAAAAATTTGAGTCAGGATGCTGGAATAAACTCACTTGACCACATAAGAGTTACTAAAAAGATAGAAATATGATGTTAATTGATTTTTCTAGGTGTTAACGTGATGAAAAGAAAGTTAGGAGCCCACGATAATCTGAAGATCACTATTCAACAAGATGGAAACAAATTTACTGTCAAAGAATCAAGCAACTTCCGTAACATAGATATTGAATTCACTCTGGGAGTCAATTTTGACTACAGTCTGGCTGATGGGACTGAACTTACTGTAAGAGACTTTTAATATAATTATATATTTATTATATGATAATAACTTTATGAAATACAGTTTCAAGATGAATTATTTGTCTTCCTAGGCTTTAAATTAAAGCTGACATTGTTTTGAATGTTTGCAGCTTATATACAAAAACACAAGGCAGTATTAACTGTTAATGGTTCAATACTGTACTGTGAAAAACTCAGGCTTCCATACAGTACCCAAAAGCAGAGTACGTAGGAATTTTCACACGATGAAATCCAGGTGACTGCAATTTTACTTCTTCAGTACAGCATCTGAAGTGTAGAGGGGGTATTTATATGAAATTACTTTTTCTCTATTGATATAATTAATTAAAATAAGGTGTCGTGAGCACACACAAAAAAAAGCTTGACTAATATGCAATTAAATAAACTAGTGATTTTTTTGAGATTTCATTTTTACAGCCTTTCCATCAATGTCCAAAAAAAAGCATTACTACACTGTTTTAATCTCTTTTCACTTTTAAGCATTCCTGCAGTCTTTAAATCGAATCGGCATCATATTTACTGCAAAATATTTGGGTCTTTTTTTCCCACTGTAGGGTTCTTGGAACATGGAAGGAAATAAACTTGTAGGAACATTTACTAGAAAAGATAACGGAAAAGCACTCACAGCACACAGAGAAGTTGTAGGTGACGAACTTGTTCAGGTGAGTTAAGCAGTTACTTACCTTCAACTTTACAACACAATGAACCGAAAAAAAATTAAAAGCTGGTCCGAAAGTAAGAAATGTTTTCTTCAAGCGAAATAACCTCATTTGTCTTTAGTTAAAATTCTCAAGTCTAGTCATCTATCAAAATTTAAAACTTTAAAATAAAACTGGCAATCTGTGATTTTTATGTTTTTCATATCCACGTGAAGTGCATCTTAGCAATGCATTTCAAAGCCTGTGGATGCACGCAGTATACAGAAGCTATACATACACACACTATAGAGATGTGTTCTGACTGAGGGCCCTTTTCCAAGTGTCTGTCTTGTAAAAGCCTTACTACAGGAGCTTCCTGCAGGGTAATGCAGTCAAAGGCTGATAAATGCCCTTGTAAAACAAAGTGGGCAGGGTGACACAGAACGGATGATGACACAGAAGGGAAAATTTGAGACAAAAGGGAAATGCTTCACAGCTGTGCAGTAAAGCCAGAAACTGAACTGAATTATGATGCTTTAAGATCCTCTCTGCTAGCAGGTCACAAGTGTCTTAAAAGAGTAAATAAAAAAACCCAAACTCTATGGACAGGTGTGAGATTTGAGATTTCAAAACCATACAGTCCAACCCTTCGGTCTTTCTTCACATTTCTAATAAAAGCAGTCATATAAATGAAACTTGTTAGGCTGTGGTATTGGAAATACGGTACTTCAACATTTTGGGTTTTTTTATCTGAAGTACCCAAAAGTTGTCCCGTGGTGGTTCAAAAATTCCACAGAGAATTTATGCCTTTTGACAACAGGCTGCTTCATGTTCCTTTCCTCAGAGTCTTTATAAGGGCCAGTAGGCCCCACAGGGCCCCCAGTCACAATTAATTAAACCACTATTGACCATCTCTCAATAGCGTCTGTGAAATTAAATTTTGTAATAGCAGCCACTGATTTTTCTCTTTAATTTCTTAACAGACCTACGTATATGAAGGAGTTGAAGCCAAGAGAATCTTCAAAAGGGGCTAACTCCTTCACCCAGAACAGCACCAGAATCAGAATCCAATGAAAAAGACCATTTTCCCACATATCCTCTGCTTCTTTCTTTTTATCCACTCACAGCTCCTCCTAAGTTGCAATTACTTAGCCCTGTTGAAAACACAGGCTAGTTCCTTATGTTTACTGGTTTACCTTAAATAAAATCCAATCACAATTTGATACAATGCTGAGTGCCATATTATAAAAGGTTGCAGAAGGTATTTTCTAGAAGCAGAACTTAAATATTTTTTGCACTGGTTCTCAAATGGCAACTTGGTTTCCTTACCATAAAATTTATATTCATAAACAGTTTCTCCGTGTACTGAATATTGTGTAACAAGGACAGCAAAACCTCAAAGAAACCTCACAACACCTAAATCTCTAAGACTATTCTATGTAAATATAAATATGCAATAGATATAAAATATGGTGTGATAATGCAGCTCACTTGGAGGATTTAAATGATATCCCATCGATAACTTGCTGATATCAACAGGAATAATATAAAGCATTTACTGATCATATACAGGTATCTCACATAAAGTAATTTCACATATTTGTTTCTAAAAGTACAGCCATGCTTTTAAACACACCATTTGAATTGTTCCAATTTCTTCATTCTGAGCAAGGAAGAGCATTAGCAGCTCTGGGTGAGTGTCTTTCAAGACACGAGTAAAAATAATTGAAGGTACCTTAACAAGATAAAGAATGATTTCGGACTAAGTTGACTTCAAACACTGCTGTTTCTGAGGGGTGACAAATATGTACCATGTTCTGCTCATGCTGCTCAGTCTGTAAGTGCTGATTTCAACCAAGGCTCATCTCCCTTGAGCTGCTCTGTTTCCTACAGGTTGCAGTAAATCTGCCTCTCAAGGGTCACCACTAGTTAACATCTGCCGTGTCCCTCTAACAATGCCTCTTGGTGGTCATCTGCTCCTATTCCCATGTCTTCCCAGCTTGGGCCCTTCCTGACACATCAGCAGGACACACCTGTGTGCTGCCAGCACTCTTGTCTTTTAGCAAGTATGTCCCATGACCCTTGTTTTGGCTTCTAAGCTTTTTGAACCCATGCCTCTGCTGCTATAGTTAGAAAATGACTGATTCATATCTGTCGTCATCCTAGAGAAGAGAAGGCTCCAAGGAGACCTTATAGCAGCCTTCCAGTACCTGAAGGGAGCTACAGGAGAGACGGGGAGTGTAGTGATAGGACGAGTGGTTATGGTTTTAAGCTGAGAGAGGGTAGATTGAGATTAGACATTAGGAAGAAATATTCTCCTGTGAGGGTGGTGAGGCACTGGCACAGGTTGCCCAGAGAAGCTGTGGATGCCCCATCCCTGGAGGTGTTCAAGGCCAGGCTGGATGAGGCTTTGAGCAACCTGGGCTAGTGGGAGGTGTCCCTGCCCATGGCAGGGGGTTGGAACTCGATGATATTTTAGGTCCCTTCCAACCCAAACCACTCTGTGATTTTATACAAGAGCTTTGCTAAAAGGTCATAAGATCACGTGGACCTATGACCCAAAATATGAACACAGACGTACCTGTAAGGTTCTCACAGCAGTTCATCACAGAATTCCCTGATGATGGTAAGCAGACAGATAATCCGCCATGTGCCTATTCACATGCTGTTACAGGTCCAATTTCAAATATAATTTCTGAACAGTTGTATTTACATTATGATTGTGATGGGTTTTTAAAATACCTCGCAAAATTTACTCCCCTATTATTTTGGCTCTCCTTGACTGTATTTGGCTGGCCATAAACGAAGAAAACCCCCATTTTTTCTGTCAGTTGTTGCTGTAACTGAAGGCTCCCTTCCAAAACTTTCGTGGCCTTCAGCGTGCCAGACTTCCCTCTACTGGCAGAACGCTCTCACGACACAAACGGTACTGGAGGCAGCATTGGCATGGATCACCCTTTAAGAATTAGCATTTCCTCCTCCCAAATATGGACTGTATGCAACTTCTAGTGTAAACATTTTTTACATAACCACCTTTCAGTAGACAGATATACCACATATATCACAATGAGGAGAATACTATTTTAAACAGTCCTTCATTTCAGTAAAGAGATTTAAAACTTCTGTAAAGCAAATGTATGAAGAACTAAAACGCCTAAAATCTGGAAACAACACTATTACAAAATTTTGTATACCTCTAGGCTATTTTCTGTAGACAGTAAAGACTTTGAAAGACAGAGGGATAGAGAAGAATGGCTTGCAACAAAGCTGTGTGACAGATTCTTTCAGTTAAGCTAGGTGCACAGAAAAAGCAGATTGAACTGCAAAGCAGCGGCCCTAGCCACTGAAGTGCTGCTACAGAGTTTGACCGTTGTATCAGCTGCATGTCACTATTGCTTCTAAATTGCATAGAAGTGTATCAATAATCATATACCTGAGAGGATACACCTACTCCGCATTCTGCAAGTATTGCTTTTTCTCTTCATATGAGGCTAAAATGGGTTAATAGCTACAATGAGGAAGTTTTTGTTAGTATACTCCTAAGCTTTTGGTCCCTCTTCTAGACACAATGAAAATATCTGCCCTGCTTTCAATACCAAGTGAACTGGCTGGACTGAGGGCAGTACATCTGAACTACTGAGCATGACAGCAGGCTGTGCAGCTTAATTTACTTTCTTATGCAGCTGTGCGTTGTGTAAACGAAGCACACAGACACACTGCCTACATTAACTTTTCCATGAATGTTTAGGATGCACAAGCTCCAACTAACTTTCAAGAACTGGAGTATCTCTTAGAAGAATTTCCATTTTCTTAAATTTCTTCACAACAGGATTTCCCAAAAAGACCTTTAGCTTCTTCCAGGCAGTCACCTGCTCTCCTGTACCAGGGAGAACTTGTTGTGAACATTTATTTCCACAGAGGTCCCAGACAGAACAACGCCAACACCATTCGCCAGGACTGACCATCTGCTTTTCCCCACCCGTATCTCACCTGCCTAAGGGCCCTGAAGACTGCCAGGGGGCAGCAGCCAGGCACTTGTCCCAACACCAGCCAACAAAGCAGGAGCTCCCTCCACGCCACGTCCACTGGCCACATCTTCACCCCCTGAGCCATGCCTGGCCACTGGCCCCTCAGCACTGAGCCTCCCTGCACCTCCACCTCAGCCGTGGAGCAGCGAGGGGGTACAGCACTGACTGGAACCCAACTGGAACTTGACTGGAACCCGACTGGAACTTGACTGGAATCTGACTGGAACCTGACTGGAACCTGACTGGAATCTGACTGGAACCTGACTGGAACTTGACTGGAATCTGACTGGAATCTGACTGGAATCTGACTGGAACTTGACTGGAACTGACTGGAATCTAACTGGAACCCGACTGCAACCTGACTGGAACTTGACTGGAATCTGACTGGAATCTAACTGGAATCTAACTGGAACTTGACTGGAATCTGACTGGAACCTGACTGGAACTTGACTGGAATCTAACTGGAATCTAACTGGAACTTGACTGGAATCTGACTGGAACCTGACTGGAACGTGACTGGAACAGGCAGCAAAGCGCCACCGCCGTCCCCAGGCCACGCCGGAGGCCCCAGCAGCTCCCCTCACGCCTCAACAATCCTCAACGTTCCCCAACCGCCACTAACCGCCGCCAGCCCCGCCCCCCGCCGCGCGGGGCGCTATGTGACGCCACGGGGCGTGCCGGCGCGAGGGCGTGGCGGCAGTACGTGCGCCCCGCTCTCATTGGCTCCTCACCCGGAAGAGCAGCTGGCGCGTGCGCGGTGCCGCGCTGGGCAGGCCGGGTGGGTGCTCAGTGCCCGCGGACATGGAGGTGGCGGCGCGGTGCCGGGAGCAGCAGCGGGAGCAGCCGCAGCAGCGGGACGCGGCAGCCGGTGGCGGCCGGTCGCTGTCGGGGCAGTCCTACTGGCTGGACCTGTGGCTCTTCATCCTCTTCGATCTGGCGCTGTTCGTGTTCATCTACCTACTGCCCTGAGGGCGCCGGGCCCAGGTCAGCCGCCGCCGGGAGCGGGTGTGCTGGGGCGGGGGTCCCGGCCGCCGCGGGCCTGCTGTCGGGAAGGCGGGGCGGCGGCGAGGCGCTCCCGGGCCGGCGCGGGCTGCAGCCACCGGCTGGGCGGGCAGTAGCGAGGCGGCGCTGCGCTCAGGCACCGACTGGCGGAGGCCGGAGGGCAGCTCCCGTCGGCGGCTGGACGGTGTGTGCCGCGCGCGGGTGCCCGCGGGTGACAGGCGTGTGGGACGGTGCAGCTCCGCGCAGGGAGCCCCCGGGAGGTGCTGTGACTTTCCTCGCCTGGGGTTTCCCGGTGTTTCCTCGCCTGTGCCAGGCCCGGGCAGCGCAGAGCGCTCTGGACCTGCGCCAGCACAGCGACAGTCCGTGTCTCCAGAGCAGCTGGCTGGTGGCAGAGGCAGCGCATCCCGGCTTCAGCGGTGTTCTGCTTGTACAACAAAGCTGTGCAGAGTTTGCACCCGGGCACCTCTGAGCTGAGCGCCCGTTAAGCCCCCCCGTTTCTGTAAGTCCTTCCTTTTCCTGCACAGGAAGGTAACAGCAAAGTTTTCACGGTAAAAACACCCTGAAACAGATATGATTTTTGGAGTGCTAAATACCTCTGAAGAAATGTACAGCTAACTCCAAGCAACCAGCAGCTTTTTTTTTTTTTTTTTTTACCGAAAGATATAGGATTAAAATATGCTCGGTGCTTCTTTCACGTTTGCTGTATCTTCAGAAGGATTGTATAGCACTGGGAAGGTAACCAGACTTTTTCTGTTCTCTGTAGAGCCACTATCTAATCACACGATGCACCTTACAAACACAAGCAGTGGAAGAGGAGGACCCTTTGTGCAGTATGAACGACTGGGACCATGACTTGACTTGCATCTGAATGCAAGAGATGATATATCTGTCTGTATCACAAGTATTACTGTTCGGGTTTTTACCTGCATCCTGTTTGTGTGTTCTGAACTGTGCCTTAAAGGTCACGTAAGATGGCTTGACTGTGCTTTTGTAATCGGTGCCTAAAGGTTTGTTAAGCAGAAGTGAAAATATGTACTGTTGGAATAAAATCAGCTGAAAGGCCAGACTGGAGATTGGCCGAGAATAAAACCCAGTTCTTTATGTAGACTGAAGTTGTAACAGCCCTTTTCCCTCAACAGATGAAACTTACCCAGCTGTTCTACTTTGAAAAATTAATCATGAGGGTTTGATGCTATGTTTGGGTTTTTATTTACCTTTTTCTACCACAACACGCATGAGATTCTAGCTTCAGCAGTTACAATGCCTTCTGCAACATGCCTGTCTTTAATAGTATTTGCCTACTGTCCTCACCAATTTAGATAAAAACAAGCTCCAATTTCCTTTCTATAAAAAATGAAAGAGTGAGCTTACAGGAACAGCCTTCTTGAGTAGCTGGCAGGTTACAGGTGAAGTACCCTTTTCGCTATACCTTACATGGATGACTGTAAGTAGACAGTAATAGGTAAGTAACAGGTTTCAACTTCCACATGCTCCATCAGAATTTCTTATGGCTCACTATAGAGAGATCAAGGCGTCCCTTGCATTCTCAGGAGAATGAAAAGGAAGCTGACTACACGGAGTAGGTTTTTTACCTGGTCAGGGGAAGACAGTCTTCAACTATGGATGAAGTGGGATCAGGTTTTTTTGAGTATTTTTCCCTTGTGAATACTGGTTTCTAGTTCTGAGAATTACAGTTTGTGGTTTTTTTTTTTTTCAGGAATAAGTATAATAACTAGATTTCAGAGACTTTGAAGTGTAGAGTCTTTCAGTGTCTTCTAACCCATGAAATGAAAACAGGCTATTAAGTTAAATAGGACTACAGGACACAAAAGTGGGCATATGTTCTCTCTCTTTCCTTGATAAAGACAATTCTTCCATGGACAGTGGCTTTCTTTATGTATCAGACCTATGCATTACAAACTGAGATGCCTTTACCTGCTAGTATTTATGATTGTAGTTGCTGCTACCTACAAAATAAGTCAGGAGTTTCAGAGTTCTTGACACATGGTGCAGAAAAGAACTGAACTGTGATTGCATTCTTACAAACAGAAAAATCAGTTTTCCAGTTTTTCAAATGAAGCTATTAAAGAGCCAAGTTCACTCCTCTTTCTTGTCTAACATGATTTCACCAGAGACATCTCAAGGGAACAATGTATTAGGGAAGCGCTGTAAAGTGGCTCCATTTCTCTTTTTGGTGGGAAGACATCTGAGTTAAAATAAAAGTTAAAATAAATTTCAGCAGATCTTCTAAGTAATTCAGTTTTCTCCTTCAGCGAGATCTGACGTACAAGGTTTTACGTATCTCAGAAAACTTAAAGCTAACAAAGTGCAGGCTGGTGATGCGTTGGGCTCAAGCTGTTTCATGCACTCCTGGAGCATGTGACCATGTACAGCAAAGGAAATGTCACCCCTAATAGAGCAAAGGTAGTAAGGTAAAGAGACAGCTTGTGGAAGTAATCAATCAGTTGTCAACAAATCTGTGAGATTATGGTATTAAAATTGTGTTATATATTTCATGGGTATTTAGAACGCTAAATAGTTTTAATAGCTTTATAAACAAATACTTCAGAAGATTAATTTTACTGTTCAAAAAGAGTTAACTGCCATCTCTGCAAGCTTTCAACCATTAGTAGCTTTATTATCTCAGTTTAAAAATGTAGTTCTGGAAAGTTATTTTTTTTTTAGAAAAATGTGAAGTAAAAGAACAACAGAAGACAAAGGTATTTTAAATTTTTATCTGATAGTTTGAACAAGCAGAACTCTGCAAGAAAATAATTCTAAAGACTGAAAAATATATTAATTACAAGACTTGTTAATGTATTTACTGTTACAAAAATTGTCTAGGCTCTTATACAAATCTATAGCCAGAAGGGAACATTTATAAAAAAATAAATAGGCACCCTAGGTAAGGTAAAACAAGTTATCACATATTAGTTAGCAAATATTACATACATACATACATGGAGTGCAGAGTCAAGTATAAAAACAAAGGTGCCTTGATTAGCTGTCTATTTACTATTATAATTAAATACCTGGTAAACATGGGTCACGTAGAAAGTCATCTTGTAAGATTGATTCAAGCAAAGCAAGGAGACTGAATTACATCCACATTATTGCAGCTATTTTAAAAATAAGTTTACCAGTTGTGCTTACTAGAAGCCAAATTCATTGGTATCAGTAATAAGCATTCATATTGCTCATTGTACAGAAGTATCAACATTGCTATGCATGTTTAAAAATAAGTGTTCTAACATCATTCACAGTTGTTGCTGTGCTATTCATACATAAAAATACTGTCATTTCAAATACAAGATTTTTGCAAAACATTTTACAAACTATACATTATTTACAAATTCCAATAGTCTTTGTTTTTACATAAGTATTAGAAGATAGTTTTACTTAACTCGTTATGTATATTATGTAACATTGCTAGAGGAACTAGAAAAGCTTAATTTACAGGTTCTGAAATCTCTCTCAAAAATATTACTATTAGAAATATTCCAAGCTCTTACATTTTCAGGGTTCTTCTGCATTCAACTGATTTTCTTACAAAAGGATAACGTTTTCAGTTGCTGTTTACCAGCAGCCATACCTACACATGCATAATTATTTGCACTACAAATTCTAGAACTCTTTTTTCCAAGTGCTACAACAAACTTTGATCAAGAAGGAAGAAATAAGAAAATTAATCTGAGATACCTGGTTTGTTGCATATATCATGTTCCAGTCTTACTGTAAGTTATGTGTAGTTTAAAAAAATTTACCTTGACACAATAACCAAAACTACTGTTTAAATGTATACGTTGGATAATTGCACTAATAGTCAACATTTGGTGGAAGCACTAAAGCTCACAGAAGGTTTATAAACATAAAAAGCCTTTCTGACTAACAGTGCAAATATAAGCAAGTGTTTATTATGCATATTTAACCTTCCTGCATTACTTTTGTAACTAAAAGGCCTTGATGTTTAGATGTAATCAGCACCACCCCAAGCTAACACTCTAATATGAATAATGGTAAAATTTAGCCTTTTCAGATTGTGTCAGGCTTTGCTGGCGTTAATTCTGAACTATACGTTGTTCAATGTGACAGTAAGATGACAGAGAACTCTAAGCCCACGCCATTCTCCCCAGCGCCCACTGGGCCACATGCTGGGCCTCAGCACTCACTAGACTAAATAAAAGCCAGACAAATCCTCCTCTTTGTTACTGAAATAAGTTAGGTTAACGAAAGACATGGTAAATATCAAGAGCTGCCAAAACTGTGGGGCAGAGTGCTAGAGCAGAGAAAGAGAGGAACCTCTCCCCAGGCCCCCTGAGCCACCACAGTCCAAATGGCCGTGGGCCCAGCTGGACGAGTCTGCCAACACAGAACGTGTCTGTGGGTAGGACTGCTGCAAATCAGAAGAAAAGTTATCAGTAAAATCAAAGGTCTGATCCCCATTAAACACTGCTCAGAATGTCAAGCTGAAAAAAGGAAGTTCAATAAATAGCAGCATTGACTTGGCATGCAATTGTAGCATAAATCAGAACTGAACATGTCATAAATACACCTAAAATCTTACAAAATGAATCTTCATGCTTGCATGATAACTGTACTTTAAAACTAGCATCTTATTCTGCTATACCAGTTTGTAGCTTATGTGGTTAAATGGAATTTTAATAAGTATATAGCTTATAGTGTGAACAAATCTGATAACGTGTTAGTTTAGAAATGTATGCAAACACAGAGCAGGTGTATTAACAGGGCAGTCCATGACTGCGGCATACTTGAATTGTCTTTGAAAAAATCTTATTTAACACTTGCAAACCAGAACTGTTTTTAAAGAATTATTAAGGCTTTTCAAATAACAAGGTAGAAATTCTCTGGGTAAACTTGTATTAAAGACACTTGAAGACTTGTGAAAGCACAGACTCTCAGAGAAAGCTGAAAAAAAAACAAACCCATGTCACCTCCTGCTACCTATCAGGACAAATACTGCTCTATTGTAACTATATTTACTGCATTATGTATGGTAATACATTTATGCCTTTTGTTAGTCTAAGTATGTAGTGACCACAGTCTTAAGGAACACTTTTTAAACTAACTAATTAAATCTTCTTACAAAATTAGTAACATGTAGTTGATCCCACTGCTGTAAGATGCATACACCCAAGGGGACCATTTTTAATATAAATTGTAGAAGACAAGTAAGTAACAGAGGTAAGCATTAAGGCAACTAGAGTAACAAATCAAAGAACCAGAAGTTTAGCACCTCTTCTCTGTTCACTTCTATTTGCATATTCATATAAACAGTCATAACTCCTAAGCAAAGTACAACTGGGTACCTACTTATCACACACACAGAGAATCAAGGTTTGTGCCCATTTACAGACTACATGAAATGCAAAAGTCAGATCGAGATTTATTATTTTTTTTAAGAATCTATCTACTGCAGTGGATGCCTTCTACATTTGCCTTGTACCTTTGCTCAGATGTGGGATGCCTGGGCTCAAGAGTAGCATGGTATGTAGCACTCAGATCTACTCCAGCTGATGGAGGATGTTTTTCTTTGTGAAAGCTTCCATTATCTGTAACATACAGCTTGGGTCTCTGATGATATTTCATCCTGTATGTGTCAGTCATACAACTATCCACTGAAAAATAAGTTGTTAGGGATACACTATCATTTCCATCCACATAGCTAGCACTTGGTCCTGTGTGACGAGGTCCTTTCTTTAAAAAGTTTTCAGACACAGTCCAAAAGTCATTAACTGATAAGCAAGGTGGAGAATCCGGTTTATGAACAAACAGTTCACTCCCTTGAAATGGCTCTTTAAGCCTTTGTTCATTTGTAAATACACTTGCTTCTGATGCAGATGTTAAAGGTATACCTGTTTGCCTTAACGCATTATTTTGCAACACTTCTGTTGATTTAGCATCAGCTGCTGAGTTATTTTCTGACCCTGGCAAAATATTCAGGGCATATTTCTTCGGTGGTAAAGGGGGAGGAAGATTCTGGTAAACTGCTTCAGGGACCCAAAGGGCATCTACCCTCCGGAGTGGCTGCCCAGCATGCTCACCAGGAGGGGAAAGCACCATGGGCCTTTCTGACAGGTTCTGTGGCACACAAGGCAACAACCCCACCCTGGGACCGAACGTCCTTGCGTGATGAGACTGTGGCTGGGAAGAGGAGTGAAAGTCATTGTTGATCAGTTTCCTTCCACAGACGTTTTCTGTATAGGGGTGGGACATGCCATCAGCACAATATACTGACATGTTCATCTTCTCAAACTTGTCTGGATTAAGCCACTCTGAAGAATTTTGATCATTTGCCTTGTTCCTACTTTCTGACTTAACAATGTCTTTAATAACGGGCTGTAGACTTGATGATGGGAAGAGTTTCCTATTGGTCTCAGGCATTTCAGCTCTAAAATATAAAAACACATAAGTATCCATGAAAACATAAGAAACAGCTCAAATAACCCAAGTATTTTTTTCAAAGACAGCCTTGCTAACACTGCTTAAATATGCAAATTGACAAGAGAACTGGTATCTGCTTAACATGCAGCCATTTGATTAAAAGCGGTATTAAATCACTCCAAGTTTTCTTTCACTTGAAATGTAAAGTGCCCCAAAAATCTCTGCAAGATATTTCTTGCAGAAATAAGAAATTTCTTCAACATTCAGGAATGTCATCAAACATGACCTCCGCTCGCTACTAAGCATCCCTGTGACTCAGTCTGATACCCACACTTTTCAAATATTAAATGTTACTTTTGGATGCTAAATTTGTATTTAGATTCTTGTTTGTTAGGAGGTACTGAACACTTAAGAGTTCAAATTAGAAACGAGAGGTATATAAGCAACAGCTTCTTAACAGAAGTGACCTTTTCCTCTGCTTCCAGCCAAACTTTTCAAAACTTTATGGGGTTATTGTGATAACCACAAATTGGTTAATCACTGCCTGTTTTAGTATATAAATTTGAAACAGAAAAATATCAAAACCCTTTGCTCTGGCAAGATGGTTTAAAACAACGTAAGTTATGTGGTTCCACTGACAGCATCAAAATTAAAGAGCATTTAGCACTATCAATTATGTAAAATACAAAAGGCATTGTCTGTCAAAAATATTCAATACATAACTTTCGTATGCTTAATATTGATTACTGTCACATAACAGAATCCAGTATTTCTTAAAATATCACATAGTAAATTAATGCTAGTATTAGTTACCTCTTTACTGGAGGACTGGGCACCTGCAAATGTAATGCTGTTGGGAAATTAACATGAGGTCTGTAGTTAACTTCTGAGTTGATCGGGTCTTTCCTCAAGTCTGGGGGGTAGAAAAAAAATTATTTCAAAATGAACAGAAATACAGTCCAATTCCTTCCTTGTAACTAACTCCTCAGAGGTTACAAAAACAAACCAACCACAACTCAACAGGACAATTAATTCTTTGAGAGATTTGACATTGATTAAAATAACGATTTTGATGAAAAACTGTCACAGAAAGTCAGATCTTTTATTAATCCAAGATATTCTGAAGGAAATGTTCAATTTTTTTTTTTTATGTTACCAGAAAATAGGTAATTACTACAATTTTGAAGTCCTATAGACATGTTTTCAAGATCATCTTAACATTTCATCTAATCAAAAAGCACATTTTCAAAAGCAGCTTTTCATAAAAGCAGGTTTATTAAAATATCCAAAGTAATTTAAATGAAAAAAGAAAATCTATTTATAATTTCATAGATTTCACATGATGTAATATTAAAGAAATGAATACTGTAGGAGTTGGAGAGGTCTTTTGGCTTTTTTGGTTTGTTGGGGGGGTTGTTTTGGTTTTTGGTTTTTTGAAGATATGCATAATGCATTCTGTGAAACATTTAAAAACGTACAGCACACTGTACAGTTTGTGGAGATGCTGAGCAGATGGAGAGCAGTCTCAGTCACACACCTGAAACACACAACCTGAGAGTGCCTGCGCCAGCATTACGACACTCACGATCTGGAAGCTCCTTTTATTCACAGGCAAAGAATCATCCTCTAAAAATACACAACTTGCGAACAACGCCGCTCCTAGTTAACAGTAAATAAAGGAAGCAAGGAAGCTTCCAAGTTGACACCACATAGACTAAAACACTCTATTGGCAAGTAGCAAGCAACAGTCTATTTGTCTGGAGATAGATATTACAACTCTTCCTAATGCAACGATTGGCCCATTATAATCAGTCACCTAGTCTGAAGCCATTCAAAATAAGTTTTATTTTGTATATGTATACATTAGATTCGTGTAACTACTCTGCTTATTTCAGAAAAACAGGAATTGAAATCACAAAAGGCAGTATACAGTGCCTGAATTCCAGTAGAATAATCTCGTATTTAGTAGACAGTACTAACTTAGCCAATTTCCAATAGGTAACATAGGCTGTTACATACTTTAAACAGCAAAAGCTACAAAAATTTTTTATCTGTTCTTAAATAATGTAATCTTACCAAGATAATTTTTTTTTTATTCACTATTTATTTCCTCAAGTTTAAATAAAGTCTTGGAACTTTTGACTCATGAACATATAAAGTCAAAAACTCAACAACAGAAGAGAACTGCTGTTGGGTGATACTTGTTTTGAGGGTCAATATCTGCCCTATCTTTAATTGATGAAAGACTAAAGACACTAAATCTTTGACAAAGAAGACAGGTTGTAGAGGCTGAAAAGACATAAGCACAAGAGACAAAGCCCCCAATGTGGCTTCAAGCACTGAAATGAAAAAGAAAAAAAAATTCTTGCTATTCCAGCATGAAAATCAATACTACAACTTTATGAAGCATACTTATGGGAAAACATTGTTACTGAATGAGCCTGTGTGACACTGGCAAGCAACAAGTTATTACCCAGGAAGAAAGTTCAAAACCGTTCCAGTGGGCCCTGGCATCAGAGCTAACTAACACCGAGATAACATTGCAAACAGAAAACATTACATTCTGCTACAGATTTTAATGAATTGTGAACTTCACTGGAAAAAAACCAACAAACCCCACAGGCTCTGATGCATTATTTCCTATGAATATTTCCAATTCAGTGTTTAATCTTAGTCTCAACTTCAGGATACAGTCAGTCCTAGGAATGAATTAGTTACATAATTGGCTAAACTAACAGTGTCTGAAGGCAGTGTTTTAACTTTCAGACTTTGAATATATCGACTTTTATACCAAAGCACATCTACTTAAAAATCGCAGATAAATTGCCCGTATACCTACAGTGTGATTCCACAGAACGCCCGATGTGCAGCGCACCCCAAGCGCACTCCCCAGTTCAGCACGCTGTCCTCCCCGGAGGCAGCACCGCAGAGCGGGCAGCAGGCGGCAGCAGAGCCCAACGCGCTGCTGCCCTGGGTGACAGTGGCACACGTTCAGCCCATGCTGCCCGGGGGTGCCAGGTGGGTTGTGCCTTCAGAGTTCCAGCTAACTTAAAAATAGATGTGTTATTTTCTCTTCTGCTGACAGGATATCCATGCATGGCTAAAACCAAACGCACAAACCATTGGGAATTTTGGCTCTAGGTTCTCTGCAAGCCTAAATATGGGACCCACAAGCACTGTGCTCAGCTGCAGACTGACAGACACCCTTATCAATGGGTCATAAGCTTACCAAAAAATGAAATGTAACTCTGGTTTCTCAAGTACAAACTGGTCTGATTTTAAGATTTATAAACATCTATTTCCACACCTGAACAGCCAATCTAGATTTTCAAAAGATTAACAGCCATCCTATAGTCAACAGGTTAAAACAGACTAGTTCTCCAATATATCCACTTACACATACCGAACATTTGCAAAGCCCAATTTCTGAAGAAAAAAAATAAATTCCATTTCTTCCTAATGTGTTTTAGCTGCATGTTTCCTGTGGCCAATAAAAAAAACCCAAGTTGTAATACTTTTTGTAACAAGTACTGTGGCCAATTCTTCTCCCTGAACCCAGACATTTTTCTGTATTCAACTGACATGTCAGATGAACTTACTGGAAGCTTTGGAAATGTGGAACAAAAACACAGTCCCAGTCTGGAAGGTAAATACACTATAACTTGTCTAAAACAGAATATTATTTAAAAAAAACAGTTACCATCTGAAAAAAAATCCTTATATTTAAGAAACTGTCCTTTTGGACCAAAATTCAGTTGCAAAACATTTCTTACATACTCATTAGTGGCTTTTTTTCCCATCCTTAAACATCTGGAAAAATGAAAATAAAGTTCCACTGCTGGCTTGTTTGGAGGGTGGGGTTCTGTATACATGTGTTTGAAAATTTAAGTTCTGAAGTGAAGCAACAGTAGAGAAAGAACACCAGCCTTCATTATGATTGTCTGTCTCAAGAGGTTTATCAGGTTTTTATTTTAAAACCCAAACCTTAACCTTTGAATCATCTATTTTAAATTTCAAACTACTCACATTAATAAAGTTAATTACAAATGTAAGAATGCTTTATATTTCAATATTCATGGGCTACTTGGCTACATTTGGAAATCTAGAAAGTTTAGGGTTTGGCTTAGATTTGTGTTTTAGAATTTTTTTTTAACCAAAATCGTTATCATTTAAAGACACACCAGAAAAGCACGTATTTGCTTCTGTTTCATGTTAAGTAAATTAAGTATCTGCACACTTCAATTGTTCAGTTGTTCAAACAAGACAGTGATACAACTTTTTCCTGGACCATAAGGCTAACAACTGGATTTTCTTAAGCATAGTTGCATATTTTAAATCAGTATTATAAATGCATGGTTTTCCTAAGAAGATGAGGGCTTTTTTTTCAGAATTACAGCCTGTGGAGTTTTCTGAAGTGACAAAGAAATAAAGGCAATTTGGATTATTTGCATACTGACCAGAGCTTCAGAATGATTCTGGATTTCAGATGGAGTTGTCTCATGCTATTGAACCGAATAATTATTAATGGGAAAACCTCTGGATGTGCAATATGATAAACAATGCCTTGCATTTTTTTTTTTGAAGGGAAGCAATTATTAATTTAAGGCATTAATGCCAAGTACATCCTTTTTTGAGATCACTGAACAAGCAGCTTTTAATCCTGCGCCTTAAACAGGAGGCCATCAAGCACTCGGCCAATTTTAATCACAGTACTATTATTCTAATTTTTATCTAATTTTTATTCTAATTTTTATTTTTCTAATTTTTTTTCACAGTACTATTATTCTGCTGACATGTTAGTTCAAGAGTCAAGTCCTCTGAGCTTGCGGGGGGGCAGGACGAAAAGGGGAAGATACAGAAAACATAGATTCTAAGATTTAAATTTTTCTTTTCCTTATGCTTTTATTGAAATCGTCAAGAGTGGCAAATTCATGAAGACGTCTGTGCCTTAGGGATCAGAGAGGGTAGTCCCGAAAGCCACCAAAACCCCTTTATGATCAAAAATGATCATCAGTAGCTAGCACATAGACTGCTCTGAAAAACGATTAAAATTTTCTATAGCCCTTACCAATGTCCAAGAACTACAGTAATCTTTCTTCAACTTGAAGAACGTAAGTTTGACAATTTTCCCCCCACACTGTTCATGTCACATGCTCTTTATAAATAAAAAAAAAGGGCCTTCACAGTTCATTAAGTTTAAACTTCATAAACTGTAACTCATTAAAATAAATTAAGGATACCATATCTGCTTAATATCCACATTTTCCTGCCAAAATTTCATCACACAAATTAGTGATCGGCCTTGTGGGACATCCGCTTTAGCATTACAGTTATCTGCTGCTTACTACCAGGGAAAGCAGCAGCCATTTGATCTGCATAACCACTGTGTGATCCAGTGTTACTATCTTTATAATGCTCTAACAATAAGTTTATTTTTGTAAGTCAGGGACAGAATTCCAACTGCTGAACAGTAGCCTTGTTCAGCTCCAGTTAAACATGAGGAACTGGTAAAGCACAGTTATACAAATGATGGACATCATTAAAAGTCTGACACTATTTCCATAAGTTTCCCACACAAAAGAACATCCAGAGATATGTTTTCATGAGCAGCTAACAAAGATTTCTTACATTCCATTCCTCTCTTAGAAAAGACTGGGCATTTCTTTCTTAAAATACTATTTTCTTGTTCAACATACGCAGAGTTATAACATACGGTAATACAACTGGTACCTGTAAATGACTACTGTTATCCTTGCTAAAGATGTCCTGACACACTTTTTATACAATCAAAAAAACGAGTCTAAGTAAATCTTTAGCCCCACAAACATGTAAACTGATCAAATTCTTCAGGCATCTTTCCACACCATTAACCACTTCCACTGAAAGTACTGTTTTCCAAAACATGCACATACATGAGAACTTCACATTTAATTTAGAATATATACAACTATTCAAAATTTAGTTACTGAATTAGAATTACTGAATAGAGGGGATTTTATAATTGTTTCATGACAATTATTGTGATAATGTTTTATGATAACTCTTAAGGACCACCTGGAATCACTACACTTTTTAAAATAAGATGTATGATGCATGTTGAAAGTTTTAGGTATACCTAAGTCCAGTACATGGTTCTCTCCAGAGAATACTTGTTATTAAGCTCAAAGGTTGTTTGAACCCATGTATTTTCCATTCCGACAGACCTTTATATATTTTTCACTAGTGGTTTTCTTTCCTTTTTTACTACCCAAGTGTTTGTTGCTTTTTTTCCCCCACTGGTATGATAACACAGAACAGAAGTAAAGCAGAATGGATGTCATTCAAAACAAATCGTTGTATTCCATGCAACATCAATTTGATGTTCATTTTTTTTGTTGTCACAGTAAACAAACACCAAATTAGTTTTTTCTACAACATAAAATAAATTGGAATGATGACAAAAAAGATAAAAGTGGTGTAGCAAACCCCTCCCCCCCCAATTTAAGTCTTAGAAGAAACTATCGTGTACATTATTTGAAAAGAAGTATGATATCTATGAAAATCAAACATTTCCTGGGGAAGTGGCCTAATATTTATTGCACCTCTTTGTACAAGCACCATTCCATTGTTCCAGCAACAGTAGATAACGTTTTGGCTGGCCTCATGCTGACCTATAATATTTGTAAGTCCAAGACATTTATCAACTTTGAAAAAAATGCAACAGACATATTAGTATGTAAAAGGAAGTAGATTTCCTTATTACAAGTGTTTCTTCCTGATATTGCTTCATATCTTGAAGGAAAACAAATGGTACCACAGTCTACCCAGACATTTTAAAAAACCCTCTTCCTTAGTTTTCAGCAACAAAGCTCATGCAAATGCTTTTGGTGAAAATACGAGAAGTGAACAGAACTACTACGGTTTTTCCTTTTTTTTTTATGGCGGAGGGAGAGAAGGAACGTGCAGACTTGCTAAAAAACATTAACCTGAGAATTACGATCTCAAAGCAGAATAAAAGCAATGGAAGGGAGACTTAATAATTTCCATCAGATTAGAAAGAAAGCACCAATTAAGGCCAGTGAAAATTATACTGGATATTTTATGCCAGCAAGAGAGTCATCCAAAAATCACAGACTCATTGAATGATGGAATGGTCTGGGCTGGAAAGGACTTTCAATGATCATTCAAGTACAACCACCCTGCCGTGGGCAGGGACATCTTTCAACTACATCAGATTGCTCCAAGTACCATCCAACCTGACCTTCACGCTTCCTATGATGGGGCACCCACAACTTCTCTGACCCTGTTACAGTGTCTTACCACCCTCATCATAAAAAATGTCTTCCTTATGTCCAATCTAAATCTACCCTTTTTCAGTTTAAAACCACCACCTCTTGTCATGTTACTGCAAGCCCTGGTAAAAATCGCTAACACCAGTGAACACCAGTGTTTTCAGTTTTCATACAGAGAATCAGCCAGAAGCAGTTACACCCTGGCCTCTTACTGAGGAGCCAGTGGTATGACACACCCACAAGGAAGGACAAACTGTTCTATCAACCTATAAAGCAAATGCTTTGTAACAAAACACACCAGGAGAGGGGGACTGTGGAAAGAAGAATCATTCTATCCTGATTATCTAATAATTTCTACAGAAAGACAAGCAGCAGCTGTGGCCTCCCAAAATGATACTTACATATTCCACACTAAAATACCATATTTAAAATACATAAAACTGCTAAAAAAAAAAATCAATCACCTAGCCTGTTACTTTGATGCTAGAGTTCACGTGAAACAATTGTTTGGGAGACATGTCATGCTCTTACACGACTCGGCACACAGTTAAGTGCTGCCACTGCTGTCTGAAAGGAGATACTAAAAACAGGGAAACTTCCACCACCATGCATATTAATTTTCTTCACAATGGTGGAGCATGGAAAAAAATACCCAACCCCTCTATCTGGGAACCCAGATATCATGGCAGATAGCTAGAAATCCATTTACACTGTACATTTGCTCTAGAAGAAAGCCAAGACGCTGAACAAATGAAGGTGCTCTGTGGAACAGAATGCTTCTAGATTTTCTTCTAGTCCACCTAAATCCAGCCAACCTGATACACAAATTGTCTAACTTTGAAATATTTAGTTATGGCCTGTAAAAAAAAAGCAATTATAAACTGTGTACACATTTTCCAGTTTTATGAAATGTCACAACATTAACTTATACAGCAAAATTATAAAATACAAAAGGCTAATCAGTAATCTGTCCATCTCTTGCGTGATATTAGTAAGTTAGTATTAAAGTTTTGTATATCTAAATTAGTTTTTAGAAAATGTCTTATTCTTTGTACAAGTTAAAGATCTTACCATAGAAGTTTCGGTTCTGCTGGGATACTGAATGTAACACAGTGTCAGCTTTCCTGGTTGACAAGTTCTGTTCACTGTAAAAGAAGGATACATGCAATTTGAAAGCTTAACTATGATGTATGATCACAAGCTTTATTGCCTTGAATGCATACAAGCGTAAAACCTTTGCCTATGTAAAACTGGCTCTTGTTATCACTGTCACATTTTTTACTAACATACTGTACAGAAGATACATAAGATAGTAGGGGTGGCCCTTTAATACTTAACACAGCAAACTCAAGAAGAGGGGGAAAAAAAAAAAAAATCAGCAGATTTAGTAAATCTTGCTGGTTTAGTTAGGTAAAAAACCATGCCTTACCACTCCAGAGAGGGAGCTGAAAAACACCCTGACAATTCCTTCCTTCTCCAAGGAAGGGAACAAGATATACAGTGGCAACTTTTCAATTAAAACAAAACAAACAAAAAAACCCCTTACTGACATGAAAACAAGAATACTACTCAAAGAACCTGGAAGAAGGGAGAAAGAACCTAATAGAAAACAACACACTACGTCATTTTTTTTTCCCCACCTTCTAAAAGAATTCTCAAGTCATTCATTTGTATTTTGTTTTTATGAGACAAAGTCTGAACAGTGAGAAGGGAACTAGTGAGTATTGTCTGTCAATTCTAATTACCAGTCACACAAAATCCTTCTGAAAGTCCCAAGAAGTCATTTGTATTTTGCTAAAGTACGTTTTTCTTCTTTATTTAACAAATATTTAAACAATAATGTAAGCAGTTTCTTAATGAAGTTGCTTTAAATTTATCATATTCTTATCATATCCCCTCTCATAAAAAGACACATGCAGCATTTGGGCATCTCATTACTTCTTGGGCATGTTTAAAAATGCGGCATGGTTAAAACTGTAGAAATCACTGTTACAGGCAACAGTAAACACTAAAAATATAAACATGGCTTTAAGTGGCTTTACACATATTTATATCATTATCCAACAAAAGCCCATGAGGTTTTTGTATACTGACATTTTGTACAGTTGGGTGGGAGAAGAAAGGCAGGAGCAGGGGAGGAGAAGGGAGAAATAGGTAAAGGCATGGGATTAAAAGTGTTTTTTAATGGGAAGTGGACACCACAATCATCATCGCCAGTTCAGAAAGTTCATGAAGCAGTCAAATACAACCAGCCAAAAGAATACACTTGCAAAATACCAGTCTATCTGTTGGCTTCTTTCATAAACGTCTACTACCAACTACTGGTATAGACTTAATGCACGTTAGATGCATGTTACATATATCTGAGGTGTTCCAGAAAACTGAATTTCAGAACAATGACTAGTAACAGTATGCAAGATTCACCTACCACCATTCCCATCTCTTTGTCTGTACAACTGTTATAGATAGGATTTATATAGACACTTGTATTCCATTACAACTTAAGAAGTGCAGCAATTATTTCAAATTAACACACCCTTGCCCCTCAACAGGGCTTAGCAGTTCTGGCTCAGCACCGTAATACTGTGCCTCAGCGCGTTCCAAACATACCTAATGTTGCAGTCCGAGTGAAAGTAAACATTTAATTGTCTGCACCCTTAATTTCTAGATCTATAGCTAGCTTTCTACATACCTCATCTCAAGCATATGAAGTTCCAAAGCATGTTTTCTTGATTGTTTTTGAAACAACACATAAACAGTAGAACAACTTATTTTTCTGTAAAAACAATCTATGGACATCCTAAAAGCGTTAGCATTACCTGCAGGAAGCACTTTCTTTAACATTCTTGACATCTGCTGCATTGAATCCTTCAATAACAGGTGAGTCTGGATTTGCAGATCCATTGCTGATATGGTCACTGCTTTCATATCCAGATTCTGTCCTCTGAATTTGCCAGTTATCACCATGGATTTTTCTCTCTGTAAATCCTTTGCTTTTTTCAGCATTCCCTTTCCCCTCCGAATCCAGTGAACTTCGACTTCCTGTATCCTGTTTTGTTTCATCTTCATATATAGTCATTAAACCTTTCTGCATTTGGTTCTCTTTTGGCCAATGGTTAAAGCTTCGTTCCTTTTCATGCTTAGATTTACTGTTCAGATTTGCCTTGTGCTTTGGGCTATGCTGTTTTTTCTCAGTCTCACTGAAAATGCTGTCTACGTTTAATGTCTCTCGCATAGGTTTCCAACCTCTACTTCTGCTTTTGCTGCTGATGATACTTCCTTTGTCCCTAGAGTCTTGACTGGTGTCTGTATCATAGCCAGTGACACCATCAGTCCGGGTCCTGATCACTGGTTTCTCTCCAGCAGGAAAAGCTTCTGTTTTACTTGATCCAAGCACCTGCGCAGAAATCTTTGCTTGGTGAGGTGCATTGTCATGCTTGTAGGAGCCTTTTCCCTGGCTGCTGTATATGCGCTGATCAGCACATTGTCTAAGTCCATTTCCAACTGGAGGGGACCCTGACTTAATACTGGAACGATCTTCCCCAATCAAATCTTAAAAGAAGAAAAAGAAAGAAGCTCCATTAACATGCTCATTAATATTTACCTGATACGGCTACAGTACATGTATTTCTTACACTATCTCATAGAATCATAGAATAGTTTGAGTTGGAAGGGGCCATGGAGATCATCTAGTCCAACACCCTGCAGTAAGCAGGGACATCTTCCACTAGATCAGGTTGCCAGACCCCATCCAACAAGTTCAGTACCTATTTCAGTGAAAACCAGGAAACTCGAATCTTACAGTCTGTTCTCTCAAAAGGAGAAAAAAGCCTGGACAGCTAGTATTGATGCTAGAAGCTATTTAACCCATTGATTCTCTGATAATATTTTTTAAATTTACCTCTTTGTCTCCCAGACTCTTTTCTTGGTCCTCTGTCTGTATCTTTTCTTAAAGACGAGAAGTTTTTCATATCAGCAGCTTTCAGAGCACACTCTCTGGATATGTCCTTTAGCCTGTCCTTTTGATCACTGTAACCTAACTTAGCTGCAAAAACATACTTTTTGTCAAAGATCATTACGACAAAGTTATTCATAATCAAAACACACAAATATAGTTATGTACCATAACATTTAGATTTTAATATTAGTACTACTTAAAGAATAATTAATTACATAACACAGGTTAAGAAAATGGGAGACAGATAGTACAGGTAAGTGCAGAAGTATCTCCAAGGAGTCCACTAAATGGAGCTAATTAAAGTAACCAAAGCTGTACTATGTCAAGTTTGTCTAACAAATATCTCTTACTTAAAACCGAATGCTTGAGCCATTTTTAAAGCATGCACTATTTACATAAATTTTTATGAGTTATACTAAAAAATGATTCTAAATTTAATCTCCTCTAAATGTGACAGTTCACTTCTAACAAAGCAGTAGAGTCACTGCTTATGAAAACAAATCTTTCTGTTTCTGAAAAAGTAAATACTGAGCATTTCTGAGTCATCACTCCATCAAAAAAGAGTTACCAAGCTGAGAATTCTCAGATTTTAAAAGTCTAGGAATTCAACAATAAAGACAGAGGAGAAACAGATCTCAAGACAAGGCACCATCTCTCTGCTTGAGTAGTATGGGGAGTTCAGAGCAAAGGCACAGACAAGTAAGGCAGAAATCACTGTCTCATACGACTTACAGCCTGATTTGTGTGGAAGCCTAATGTACAGATGGAATGGATTTTTAAACAGATAACTTTTTTACTATTCTTCCCCATTAACAAGATAAAGTCCATTACTATACAGGACTACAAATAACGCTGCATATCACAGCACTGTTGGGGAACAGTGTGCCTCAAATAGCCAATGACCCACAGAGCCACACCATGTGCTCCAAAAGATCAAATTAGCTTCAAGTTTCTAATGTGCCTTTTAACCAGCAATATGATTGGAGGCATGATAATGTTTGAGAAATGGATTAAGGCCTCAAGAGCCACTTTAGTACAGGAATAATGAGGGGTAATAAGAAAATTTTGCATTTACAGTTCTCCAGAAAAGCTAACATTCCACGGCAGATAAACATTAGACACCATTCAAAAATTCATTCAAGTCAATGATGGAATTCTTCCTTTAGAAATGGTTCCAGTTCAGAGGTGAGCACACATCTGAAGTGCTATCAATGGAAATATTTCATAATGAGACATGTTTGGGTTTTTTTTGAGGGGTAGGGAATACATACCTGGACCTCTACCAGCACTAGCTTGAATATGGCTCCTACTGAATGCTGAATTATCTGGCTGAAGTTTTTTATTACTCCTTTGATTAGTGGGGTCTCCAATTCCATTCTCTTTCACGTGGTCTGATTTAGGACCAGAATGCTTTTCAAATCCTATCAAATAAAATATCTGTCTTTAGAAATGAAAGGCTTCCTAATTTAAAGTTTCCAATAACTAAATTAAAAAATAAGAAAACTTTTTAATTGATGATAGAAAAAAACAAACATAAGAAAAATCTTACAAAAAACCCCACAGCACATTTCAATAGGCTAGGCTATAAGGTTCTGTAACACTTTATATACTGCCATATTTATAATGGTGGGCTGTAGTGGAACAGAGTCCTCAATTCTTTCTTCCCTGATGCAGTTGATGCCTTATTGCTAGTCATGATGTGAAGAGGAACATGTCAAATTCAACTGCCCTTTTATTCAATTTACTTGTATGTTACGTTTAACAAAAATAAAAAGAAGACAGCAGTACAAACTACAGAACCGAAAGACAGGATTCTCACATACTGAGGCGCATGCTACATGAATCTCTGAGAAGTTTCCTGCAACTCTTGATTTTTTTCCAAAGTTCTGAATTGGTTCTCTCTGTGTGTGTGTCTATGTACACATATACAAACACACACTCCAAATATACGTTCATATTTCTATGAACCTTGGAAGTATTTTCTTACAGCATTTTTAAAGATATTTGACATGTATCAGTACACGCATAAGAACATCCGCATACACAAATATACTACAATTTTCCTCTGAAATTACTGAAGTTGTGCAAAATAGTTATGACCAGTCTACAACAGAAAATCTTGTTTCCCTATTATCCATGAGTCTCAATTTCTATTCTCATATCAGACACAAAACACAGTTCTAATACTGAATATATACACTAATCTCTTTCTTAGTAATTATTGATAAAAGTATTTAATAACAAAGCAGCTAATCCATTACCAGAACCTTTATAATTGTCATTTCAAAACCAGAGTTGATACTGTTATTAAAAAAAAAAAAAAACCAAACCAACAAAAAAAACTTAATTACCCAAGTCTTCCCCATTTCCTCCTGCTGCTTTGCATTGAGACCAGTGAATAATCTGCTTTGGAGCATCCTCTGGAGATACAGCTGTCCCATCTGGGTTAGCATAAAACAACAACAATGGCTGAAAGTGACATCGAATACACCTGGAGACCACATCTTTCCATTTTGTTCCGATCTAAGAAAAAACACAACAAACCAAACCAAAGCTTTCTTTATCAACACAATTCAACCCCATTATGGAAAGAATAATTTATTAAGCAACAGGTTCCAAATGCCTAATTACAAAAGCATTTTGGCACATGAGTTACGCGACTTGCAGCAAAAAGCTAGAATCAGTATTAGAAGGGCTAACAATCAGAACATCAACACTATGAGCACAGCCAAAAGTATTTAAGTCTTCTTTTTCATTAAAAGAAGTTCAACAGTAGACAAGTGCATTAACATTCTGAAACGTCTGGAAGGCAGAACTATATAGTAATGAAGTAAATTCTAAAATTCATTTGTAAAAACCAATTTACAAAACCAAAGGTTCATTAAAATAAAGACACCTTTTTGACTTGTTTCTAGCTTGGTGTCAGAAGAACGCAGTCTAGAAAACTAAAAATGACTTAATTTGGTGGCAGTAAAACCAGTATTTACCTCTTTTACATTAGCATCATCAAACAGCACCCATTTGCAACTCTTGGTGTGAAAGGCAAAGGCACAGTAATGTCGGCTTGTGTAGCAAATCATTCCCACAAGAGAAAGGTCACTATTTTTGGCATTTTCATCTGTAACCCTATAGAACAGCTGTAAAAATGGTTACATATTTTAAAATATGGGTAAGACATTTAGCCTGAATTTCCAGACCCACTACTGGCATTTCACCAAGGCAACTCATATTAAATATCCTGTTGCATTATACAATTTTTCATCAGTATAAATAACAACTTTTACATTTATTAGGTCTATCTTAACATTTATTTTTGCACAGCTGAAAGGATAAAACAACAATGTTCTGGAATAACTCCACAAATTTCAAAGTGAACATGATATTCCTAGATATTCTACTCGGAGTTCACCTACGTACATCTTTGTACTTAGGCACAAGACCACCACTTCTGACGAGAGTTTTTCCTCTCAAAGAAACTACACCAAACAGCATATTACAAAGAATGGCAGAAGTAGACAAACTTAAATTGTGCTTTAAAAAAAATTACAAATGTGTATATATATTTGTATTTTGTATATATTTACATATACATAAAATACATGTAAAATTAAATTCTAGAATAAGCAAATAGTAAGTTTTAGGTCAGATACCCCAGGAAGATAAAGTTGTGTTGCCAGATTCCTCATAACCTCTTCTGTCAGGTCAGAGTGTTCTGAATCCCAGACTAAACCGATTGTAACAATCTCAGGACAATTCATAAGAACACGACGAATTTTTATTTTTTGACCACAGTTACTCTAGAAAAACAAAAAAAAGTTACAGGAGAGAAAACAAAAGATGTTTAAAAAAAATGGAACTCCAAAGTTTATTTACTAGACAAGGAATAGTGCAACAAAACAACTCTGCAACTTCTTCTAATTCTCAAACTTAATTATGATGTTTGTTTCTAACAATTTAAGGATAAAACGCTCCACCGTAAAAACAGTCTGATGAAGACTACAGCTAAAATTTCTACATCAAATCACTACCTTGAAGCAGAAGTCTCTGAAAACATGCAAGTCACCATCACAATTTCTCTTTTTTCTCGATTTCATCATTTAAGCTTAGGTCTATATGTTCTTGTGTACCTCTCTATGGTTCCTAAATTAACAGTATTACATAGAACCATTTAAGGAAGAGAGGAATTAAGTAGACCAAGATAAAAGAGACTATTTTTTGCCCACACAAGCACAAAATCATTCCACTATAAGACAATATTTTCAAGCTGTCAGTGTATATGAACTAAAGCAGCTTCACTCAGAAAATACACCTCTTTCAATTAATCAAAACAACACAGCTATATGTTGAAAATGAAGGAAAGAATAACACACAGATCTAATAACTTAACTTCCTAAACAGGCCGTTTGCACCTACAATACCATGTTTATCTATCAGTGGAGAAAAAAAAAATTAAGGGTTTTTTTACCTTAAGCTCGACTGCACTTAAATGGCTACAGCTAATCCTACTTTTAGGTGAATACTTTAGCCTGATTTAATATCCTAAAAAATTCTCCCCTGTATCTTAAAGTAATGCAACATCTGTTTACTTACAGGACACTTTCTGTAGTCATCAGCAGTATTTGCTGCCTGTAGCAATTCTGCAAACATCTCCGGTTTGAGACGTTCATGCCTCTCCATCATTTTTTCTACTTCATTACTGTAAAAAAAAAAAGGAAATAACTGTGGATCTCCCTTCTAAAGAGTTAAGAGATTTCAGTCAACTCTCAGTTAGCTATATCTTGTGACTAAAAAGGAAAGAGACAGAGGTAAAAAATTAGCAATACACATTTTTTGTCTCTCCACATCTTGCTTTTGAAACCCAAATGTAATGTTACTTTTGGACAGTACCTCAAAAGGACATTTTAACAAAGAAATACACATTCATTTTTAACACTTACAGAATTTCTCTGATATGCTTTGATTATTAATGGAAGGGTATCTCATTTTTCTATATATACAAGAGTAAAATCTCTTACCACAGGGCTGTGGTAGAAATATAACGCACAAATTCCGTAAAAGGCAATGGGTCTGATGATGCTCCACAACTGCGACATACACACTACAAAAATAAAATCACTTTTGTTTTTTATTTACTCAGGACAGTGGAAACAAATTATTTGTTAAAGCAATCAAATAAAGGTCTGACCTGTTCATACAGTGTCATAGCAAACTTCTGATGAGAAATACAGGACTTCGAAGTGCACATATCTGTCTCACTGTTTGGCACTAGGTGAAAATGAATCCTCTCAAGGATATTTTCCTAAATAGAAACAATAATGTAAACATAAACTGAAGTGATAAAGTCAGCAAATACAAGCAACATTACAGTTTAATACTCCAACAACTACTCCCCTTGGCTCCAAATGGTCCACTTACAAATTTAATATTTAATTCCATCCCTATTCACAACCCAGTGAACAGGAATTCTTCTTCATCTTAAGGTTTCAAAACATTGACAAAATAGCATTAGATAACAGCTACCCAACTGTTCTTCCAGAGTCTGTTCTCCTTTGAAGGAAGTCAATCTTCATGAAAAATTTAAAAAGCTGTTCTTACAGTAAGACATGATACTAATGTTATTGTATCCAATGACTGAAATTTTTTTTGGATCAGGCCTCTGTCTCAGTTCTTCTTCATACTTTTACATTTTTCTCTGCATATTAATCTGATCATCCAATCACATCTAGCACATATGCCAACACAAGCGCCACTGACAGAAGCACGGAAAAGGCTCATAAATAGCACATGCCTGATCCCATCACAAGTCTCAGTTTTTAACCTTAAAAAAAAAGCAAAGAAAAAAAAGTACTATGGTTGCCACCAGTTTGGCCCCAGAATCAGTATGGACTTTTACTCCTCTTTTTTCTAAAAATACCAGAAGTAATGAGAAGAAGTCAATTTATTCAGGTAGATCATTCATATTGCAATCCATTAACCTGACTACAAGAACTCAAACAGCCACGTTCAGGAGCTCTCCACTGGATTTTCCTATATGTGTGAAAATCCATCCGACAGGTAGGTATTGAGTGTTTATTTCAAAAGGAAGTCCAAAGCTGAAAGTAACCAAAGCAGCAACCACATTTTCTGTCCCTCAAATCTGTGTCTGAAGGATATTTTTTTTAATGGTGAACAATTTTAATTGTCTAGTACAGGACCTCTTAGAAAGGCTTCTTTACCACTGTTCTATGCGATCTTGAGTTGTCTTTTATGGCCACAGTAATGGCTCATGTTTTTCAATGACACACTTCATAAAAGCAGAAAGTAATTGCAGCAAAAAGTCAAGATCTTCAAGTATTCATTCACTCTCGGATAAGAAAATGGAAATCTCTTCTGCAGAAAACTTCAGTAATGAGCTGGCTAGTTGTAACAGAACATATTTCAATAGGTGATGAGACAATACTTGGAGGAGCAGACTATATATTCACATCTGTAGGTGCCTCTTCTCCAGAGAAGATAACCTTTCACCCTGTCCAAAAGCTTTTAGGAGTGATTTAGGGTTCATCATCCTCATTGACCTCCCACAGTAACAATGTTTCACATATCCCTCTGCCTGAGCTACAGAGTTAGAGAAGTACAGAGCAAATGCAAGATTACTCCATCCCACATTACCAGACACTGAGTCCCTGTGTCTGTTTCCCTAAAATGGCATAAAGTAGTATGTCAGTATTACTACAGGACTTGTATCCCACCTGTTAGCCTGAAGCTACCAAAACAACAGGCCAGCTTGTCATCCACAAAACTAGCATCATTCTACTCAACTGTCACAAAGAATACTTACAAAGCATTCTGCTGCATCATCCATGAATCCAAGCTGGAAACGGTGTTCATCTTTAAAACTTTCTGCCAGGGCATGTCTCATATTATCTGATGGGAGTGCTTTTTCTCGACTATGTTGAAATTGTGAAAATATTGCCTAGAAAGAAATACGATTACTTAGCTTCATTAGCCACTTCACTAGACACCGTGGTTCTACAAAAATACATCAGTTCTTATGCAGCATGCCTAAACAGCAAGTATGTGACATATTTATAAATCTATGCAACTTTGGAAATCACTGCTTTCTCTTAAAGTTACTTAAGTCCCATGTTCTGTTACTCATTCCCTTATAAAAAGTTATGCTACCAAACTGAACTTTGACCCAACAGAAAAACAACACAGAAGTATATAAAAATGCAAGTGATTGACTTTATCTCCCAGAAGCAACACAAACCCAGGCCTGTAATTATGCAGCTTTTTTAATTTGGCCACTGGAATCACAATTCATACACAAGTATCTTTCTAGATGGTGTGTATTTCTTAGGGTATAATCTAATACCACTCAGTTTAACACCTATAATTAATTCAATAACATAACATTTACATTACTACTTCAGACAGGAGTGTATCTATTAAAATGATGCATATGCAAAAAACTCCCCTAAATTTGATAGAATGTTAATAATCCTTGCTACTAAATCAGCTCTTTGCTGAACCAGTGCACAAAATACAAGAGAACAGATCAATATCTGCAGTTACAGAACATGAAAATAAATTGCACTTCATTTTTAATTAACCTCCCAGAAGAGATAGTTGGCTACTACTCTTTTTTTTTGGCAGAAGTGTGTATGCAAGTGACCTCATATTTTAGAAAGTAGGGGAGGTTAATTTTAAAAGAACTGAAAGTTAAAAGCTATTAAACAAATGAAAAAACATTTGCAGATATTAAAGGGTGTATTCCACTGTCAAGAATTCTATGTCAAACTTTAGAGAAAAATTAAGAGAAATAAAGACAAAGCAAATCAGAAGAGGCCATGTAAAACATAGATGAGGATATGCATTCTTCACATAGGCCTCCTAGGTTTAAAAAAAAAAAAATCTGTTGGACAGAAGGGAAAGATACAACAGATACGCAATGTTTCAGTGCTAACAGTACGGTTTTAACCATGATGCACTACAGTGTGTCTGTCAAATATTTAAACTTCCCTCTCATTAAAAAAAGCCTGGAGTATTGATAAAAATTACAGTCAGTATCTCAAAGTAAACATTCAAAATTAAGTTTATCAACAGATCTATTAATACAAATTAACTCTGCTTTGAAAACGTTTACCACTTCTCATTTTAGCTACTAGGTCATTTTTGGTATGCAACAGAGCTTTAAGTGTCCAGTTTAAAAAAAAAAAAGTACAGATAAGCAGAGTTATGCTGACATGTAAGCTTATTTTAGTGGCCTGCATACTTGAAGTCCCACCCCAGTGTTATCCTGAGACAAAAAGAGCACATTTAACTCTCAGAGTCCAACAAAAGAAAAAGAATGGATTTGAACTGAAGTAAACCAGAATTTATGGGCTGTGCTTTTAGTTCATATGAAAGGCTGAAAAAATAAATCTAAACCTCGACTAACACCTGCAAAGAAGAAAAAAAGCAAAATTCCTTTGGGAAAGGTATAAAAAAAAAAAGAGAGAAGCACCTGGTCTTCACAAGTGCACCATTAGAATGAAAGGATTCATTATTTACAGGTTCCATTGCAACATAACATGAGCAATACTGGTGACTGGTGACAGCCAACATAGCTTCACTAAGGGCAAATCGTGCCTGACAACTTTGGTTGACCTATGATGGGGTTACAGTGTTGGTGGTCAAGGGAAAAGCAACTGATGCAATCTACCTGGCCTTGTGCAAAGCATTTGACACTATACCGCACAACATCCTTGTCTCTAAATTGTAGAGACATGGATTTGACAGATGGACCACTAGGTGGATAAGGAATTGGCTGGATGGTCACATTCAAAGACTTATAGTCAACAGTTCAATGTCCAAGTGGAGACTGGTTTCGCAACGGTCTGTATTGGGACTGGTGCTGTTTAACATCTTTGTGGGAGCCATGGACAGTGGGATTGTTTGCACTCTCAGAAAGTTTGGTGACAACACCAAGCTGAGTGGTTTGGTCAACACACTGGAGGGAAGGGATGCCATCCAGAGGGACGCTGACAGGCTTGAGAGGTGAGCCCATGCTAACATCATGAAGTTCAAAAATACACACAAAACTCCAGGAAACTGAAGCTATCATCCCAAAACAGACAAGATTTTACCTGAGAATACTGGTATGCCTGAGTTATGGTCTAGACTTTATGTACAAACAAGACCAAGTGTCCTGCACACAAAAGAACATGACATGCATCAAAACACCCCTGAAACAAAAAGTCCCAACAAGTTCTGTAGAGTCAAGAGCTTGGAAAAAAGTTGAAATAAAAGCCTCAGGAAGTCTGACTATGTGTGTTCTCAAACTACTTCACCTTGTTGGCTTTTTAAAATTAACCATTTTAACCAAAGAAATAAAATGGCACCTTTTAGAAAAATCTATGTTTTGAAAAAGACAGACACATTCAAAACCAGCTGTACCATACTGCAATCATGATAAACACTAAAAATGGCTGAAAAAACCTACATGGTACATAGATCATACATCTCCCAAAAAAATAAATAAATTTTACTGAAAACAGTTCTTGTCTACAATGCTTACTCAGTAGCAAGGTTTGGTCTGTGAAACTCCCTCTGAATAAACTCTAAAATAGTTGGCCTGTCCATGCCTACAATTTAGCATAGTCAAAAACCACTTCCTCAATGAAACACATTTTCAAATAGTGTTGTCTCTTTCAGCTCTCTCCAGACGAGTGATTCTCAGTTCTTATAACACTATATTTGCTACTGTATTTGACTATACATTCTACAGTCCTGTATTAGAATCTCAAAAGGTCTTTATTGACAAATTTCAGGAGTAGAAAGTGCATACTACTAAAAAAAAAACCCCACACAAACAAACCTCTATGTTCTTTTATTGGGATTTTTATCCCAATGAAACAAAGCTATCATGCCTAGAGTTGTTTCCCTAGTAACTGCAGGAAGCCAAATACCAGTGCAGTAAAAGCAAGAAGAACAGAATTTGACATTTGTTTACAGACTTCAGATGAGCTACAAAAACTGTTTGAAGGAGAATTTTTATGCACTAGTTAAGATATGCAGATCTGATTTACTTTCAAACACTAAAAAATTTACCAGCTTTCCTCAGCCAGTACCACTACCTGCTTTTCTTTACCACAAACTGAACAACTAAGCCTTGCATAGTTAACATCAACTAATAAGTAAAAAAAGAATCTTGAGACCTTATCAACAGTAATATAGTTAAAGAACTGTATTCAAACACTGCAGGAAAGAACAAAAGCATAGATCTCCAAGAGGCTAGGTAGAAATTTTTAAATAAGTTATGCTGTCTTTTAATAGACAAGAGTTTTATGTTTAAGCAGACTGGGTTTTGTGTACAGCAAAGTTTCTTCTTTAAACACAAGAAAATATTTAGTTACAAACATCTCTTACAAATGTCCTTCAATCTAAATTTTCTTTACCCAAGAATGATTTGGGGTCAGCCAGACATATGTATGATAGGGATATAAATTAGTAAAATTATTTTTCCCCTCATTTTGAAAGACAATTCTTCCAAAAATTATTTACCTTTAAAGCACAAAATATACATGCATCTCCCTGACATACATGTCCAGTTAAACCTCTTAAACTTCGTCGGAATATGTCAAGTTGCCATAATACCTACAAAAACAAAATTTCACAGAAAATCATGAGTTCTCAAGGCTCTAAGTTAAACACAGCAACATATAGCAGATTTTCTTTTTTTTTTTTAATTTCACATAACACATACAACTTGGGCACCAACATCGCTAAAAGAATTATGGCCCTTTTCCATTAATTCTGGAAATTGTGGGAGTGAAAGATTCACATTCACCACTCAAAAATTAGATCTACTTTTTAAACTTTTTAAAACAATGGCAAACAATGTACTTTGTGTAGAAAAAGAGCTGAAATACTCCTAAGGAAACAAGCAGCAAGCTCAACCGTGTAGAGAGGTTGTAATAGTCTTCTTATGGCTTTACATAAGAGGAAAGTGGGTATGGGGTTTACTTCATTTCTCTTTCCTTCTCCTTCCCTCCCTGTCCTCACCTTCATGTTTTCTTTGAAATTAAAAAAAAAAAGAAAAAGAGAGAGAAACAGGGAAACTGAATTGCTAGGTAAAATGCAAGAACCATTTCAGGTTAAGTCTATACTATGTTTGTATGGTATCTTACTAAAATGATTGCTGAACTACATTTGTTTTTCCACAGATCAAAAAAATCCTGGTGCTCAATGAAGTGTAAGTTCCTACTTTTTATTAGTGTATACAAATGTAATGTCTGCTTGGTTACACTACAGTGCTTTCAGTAGTTCAGAAAGTTGCCTATTAAAAAAACCAGAAAATAAAAACCCCAAAAATGAGTTCTGAAGAGGCATAGTAACACAACAGCTGCAAATCCAAAAGAAAACCTTCTATCTATAAATGTAAAAGCTAAAACGAATTATGATGCATTTGAAATGTTAGAACTTCAGTTCTGAAGGCTGAACAGAGGTTAAAAGAAAGGAACACATTCCTCCTTATAAAGCAGCAGTTACCAATCATCAGCCACTGCTTGATAAATGTCAGTAGGTGGTGAAGTAGTAGGATTGTCTGAAACTATAAGTAAAATTGACTTAGGGTTTAATTTTAGGGCACCCTAGGGGAAAATAGCAAAACTGCAAGAGAATATAGGTCATGCTGTTCCCATTGAACGACCAGCAGCAAACTCATTCTTCTAAATCTATTGCACCTTTTTATTTTAAACATATTTAGATATCAGACACATAGTAACCATGCAGATATATCTCTCGTATATCCTGTGCCTGTATCATTTTTAAGACATGTTTTTTTAGGAAGTCTACACATCTGTCAAGCCCTTTGCCAGTTCGGCAAATAACTCTGTACAATTTGAAGATTATCAGGTCCAAAATCTAAGCATTACAACAACATATATTGTTCTACTCTTTTGCACAGGCTATAAATTTGTTAGTCATTAATTTTTAGATTTAAAAAGACTATAGTATAAACTAAGGTGTGCTTGGTATTCTGACTTGCAGACAGCCTGGAAAGGCTAGCACTGCTGTCACTGAATTCAGTAGTCCCCATATTCCTTGTTGTAAGTAGGCTTGTAAAAGCTCTATTTTTTTTATCATGTTAATGTCACTGTACTTGAGAGAGATACATTTTTTCCATTACAGCTCATATAAAAACAGAACAATGCGTAAGCAAACACATGCAAGAAGCTGGTCTGTGATACTCACGCATATAAACAGTAAAAAGAAATCTAAGTCATATTTCTTTGGTATCAAGTATATCTCCTAGTCTAATTCCACAAATCTTTCCGAAGTTTAGAATCAAAGCTTTCAACTTTATGTGCATCTTCTGGTATGTCCCAGTACCGCAGACTCATGTGCTAATTCTGAGCAAGTGGTATTTTAATAAAAATACTGTCCTGTTCAATACAAGTAGTAGTACTGGTTGTCTCATATTAAAAAGTGTCCTGTAAATTTTACAGAGTAATGAAACTTATGTCTGACAGAAGCATTAGTTTTAAAATTCCAGCAGTAGGTTTTAAAGTTATGAGTCAAAAGTTTCCAAATATGAAAGTCTTCCTGATATTCTTAATGCATCCAAACAAAATAAAAGGCTGTAGTTTTCTTCAAAATTAAATATTTAATACTCACAATCATTTCCTTAAAATAATATGCTAAATAAAATGACTTCTACAGTTTTCTCTTTTTCTACAATTGCCACTTCTTTTATTTTCAGGAAAGTCAGTTCTGTCTTACTTGGAACCATTAAGAAGTTTAACTGAGAACTGAATTGAACATCAGTGAAAAATGTGCTGTATTTTTCTGTAGAATATATGTACAGCAACACGAATGGTAAAAACAGCATTGCCAAGAAAACACCTTCCCCACTATGACCATCTAAGCTGCTACAAAGCCAGGACTGTTTAATAAATCAAGGGTTTTTTTCTTACCTGCACAGCACTATTAAGAAAGCAGCTGTTTTGTCCCGGTTCATTTAATAAGCCTTTCGTAGGGGCCAGGGATAGTATACTTCCAGGCTGATAAACTTTTCCAAGGTTACCCCCAGGTTTTCTTAAGAATTTCACCCATGCCATTATTTTTTAAACTTTATAACTGCAATATTTATGCTCGAATATTTAAGGATACGATGGGTGCAAGGCAAAGAAGAAGGTTCTAAGAGAATTGCTCTGAAGTCATGGCATTCCTTTCAACTCTGTGCAATAGTAACTGTTCATGGGTTTAAGTCTACTTTCCACGAACAGCTGTCAGCCATTTATCAGGATTACACTGTCAGTTAAAATACAGCTATACAAAGTTTTTAACTCTCAGACTTAAAAAAACAAACAAACAAATGTCCAGTTAAGGTTAACAAATATTAAAGGTTATTAGAATAAAAGTCTTATTAAGGAAGTTGCACAGTAACTGACTTCTTCCAGCAATATCAATGAAGCATTTCTCTAAATCATCAGTGGTATTATATCACAAGTTCACATATATCACAAAAAATGGAAAGTTCTTGACAGGCATTATACTCCTGTTCTCTCATTTTGTTCCATCTTCTTTTTACTTTTAACTATGACCCATGAAATATATTCCAGTTTAGAAGACTCCATGTTTATTTCATTCTCTTTCCAGTGAACCTGAAATAGGAAAAAAACAGAAAACATAAAAATAGAATTTTCCAAAATGTTAAAGACCTTCTAAATCAGAAAAGAGATCATGGCTAAATCAACATCTTAATCTAAAGGCAGATGCAATAACCAGGGAAAAGAAGGAGAAACAATTGCCACCTAAACGTTGTTCTGAAGTCAGAAAAAATAAATTATCTGTCATAATCAATTATCTTCTAACTTATTATACATTATTTTACATATTATACATATTATATATTATTGTCTAAAAATGACAATAAAATTACCATAAAGGTTCTGCTAGCAATATGCAACAACTTGTAAAAAGACCATATAACGTGTTATTTTAACTTTGACTCTCCAAGTCTAATAAAGATTACCAAGAAATAAATATTTGTATTCAACACTTGAGAATCTAACATGGTTTTGATTTCAATATCCCAGCAGATTACATGAACATATTTCCATGTTTTAAGATTACTAAAATGTTACGGATGGATTATCACCTAGTACTCAGACTTCAAAATTTTGCACTACCTAGAAAACACTACACAAATACGTCACTAATCTAGCTACATTCTTAAAGCATCTGGAAAAAACATAACTAATAACAGAGCAAGAACATTCTTCTGGTAGCTGTCTTAAACCAGTGCCTGTCCCAATAACCAATTCCATGATTTTCAAATTCGAACAAGAGTTGTTTCTCTAATTGCTTAAGGTACATATTTAAGGTTAAATGACTCATCATCCAGAACATCACCACAGGCACACGTAGAGCCCATGCAGTGATCATATCACAATAATGGATTATTCAACAGTTTGGCATTACTACCTTTTCCACATAAACATTTGAAGTAACGGCACAGAACAGAAATAAACTAAAGTAATTAAGGCTGCACATTTGGGAAAGACCCACGCACGCACACACACAAAAAAGGGTGAAATTGGGGCTTCATGTTACAGCCGAGATACTCACCTTAGATACTGAAGAGGTACCAGTGTACTTCAGAACTTGCAGCCTTCTCACTACAACTTTTTCCACTGTGCAACCCTTTCAAGATTGGTAAACAGCACTGAAGAACAAAAATAACATTGGAACGCTGTATAAATTGGAAGATAACTTTCCCCAGCTCAGAACAACTAACACCACATTCACGTCACACAGTTCACAGATTCACAGAACTATAAGTCTGGAAAAGACCTAGAAGATCATCCAGTCCAACCATATCCAATACTTCCCAACTAAATCATATCCCTCAACATAACATCCAGACGTTTCTACAGCTCTCAACTACTGTACAGCTGGGATACCATTGAAACAAATCACTGACTTTCAAAAATACCTGCAGGAAGTCTTGCACCCCTAAAACCATCCCCCTTTATTTAAAAGAAGCACTGGTACTTACTTGTATTATTAAAAAACAAAACCAACCAACACCCAAAAAACAATAACTGGAACCTAACCAAAAGTAACTTTTACCCCATGCATAATCAGATGGTTTTGTTTATTTTGTTTTGTTTGATGTTACTGTATCTCACCCATAAGTAATTTGATTTAATAATACTGGAAATAGTACATGTGATTTGTGACAGCACTAAGCAAAGAGTCTGAGATCTAAACTGAAACTGACCTTGAGAGAATATCATGTGATAATTTTGTTTTCTTTATGTTCACTTCAATAAACCCAGAAAGTGAAAAAAAATAAAGAGATGTAGCAGATAACTGGAAATGCCGTGCATCAGTTTAAGATCTTGTTAGAACCTTAAATTAATTAAAAGGAGTACCAACAGCTATTCTTCTATACAGGACCAAACTCTAAGAAAACACAGACAGAGGTGAAGGTAAAAGTAAACCAAAGATTAACCCAGAAAAAGACTAAAGAGTCTCTGAAGTCATGTATGCAGAAATGACAACAGATCTGTACACAGCAATTAAAGGAAAGAACTTTTTTTAAAACAAATGATTGCATTAGAAAGTTCCATATAGTATATAAATAGACAATAATGAATCACTACAGTAAAGATGAATAAAGAGGACTCAAGGAAATAATCTATCAGACATATATATGCACAGATATATAAAAATACATATACATACATATTCAAGAAGCCAGTACCACAAATCGAAAGTGCATACTAATATGAAGCATCATTTGGCCCGAAGTGTCCTGCTATCACAGGGAACCGTAACTTTTAAATCCTAAAAATAACAATGTTATAACTATGATTTAAAAAATAAATAAAATAGAAGAATCCCACATTCAGCTCTTTCACCTATCAAATACTTTCTCCTGATTTCTGATTTAATATTTCCATACCCCTACTGAAAAACTGACCTAATACATTTTTGTCACAAAAAGACATTGCTCCTTGACATACTAGAGAAGCTTCTTGAACATGCATTTTCCTGGCAATAGAAAGTTCTTAATCACACTTTATATAATTTTCCATATGGAGAATTACATATGGTCTTCTCCACCCTCCTGCTGCTGCCCCAGAACACAGAACTAAACTTAAGATGAACCATTTTTGGTAATCAGCAATATCAAACTGGGTACATTGAAGGGGAAAAAAAAAAAAAAAACAGGAAAGAGACTGGACCGGGAACAGAACAGATGGCCTGTGGTACCCACAAAGGCGTCAAGTGTATTTGCACTCCAACGCATGCTTAAAATGTCCCTCATTGTGTTCCTACCTTTGAATAAAGAGGAGGAACAGGATCTGACCCAGGCTTGCTATCAGGGTCTCCCAACCTAAAATAAATTCCCTACTGAATACACTACACCTGTCATCTCCAAAACTGCTCATACAGTGCTACCCCACCAACAGTGGCGATTCAGCCAGCCTGTCCTCTGCTGCCTGCCTTTCAATGTAAAGGTCGCACAGCATGAAGCAGACAAAATAGGCAAAGGAAATGGATGAAAATTAAGGTAGACTGTATATCAATGATAAATTATATAAGTTACTGGGAAAAAGACACGTTTCTGGTTATCTAAATCTCATTCTGAAACAAATCTCACATATTCAACTGTGAGGCTGGACTACAGTTGGTTAAAGAAATCCAAGGATAGGCAAGAATGGCAGGATTCATTTCCAGCCAAAAACCAAGGAAAGTTGAATTCTTGCTCCATAAGTAAGTTATCTTCTCATGTGAAAAAAAGTGTAATGATAGACCCAAAGTCATGTTAAACTTGGGAGACATTTGTGCTTTGTTTTTTTTTTTCAAATGCAAAAGGGAGATGACTCCTACAAACACATCTGTGAAACTGGCCCCTAAGACCAACAGATAAAAAACTATAAAATGTTCAGAAAAAATTTGCCTCTGTCATTTTTGTTTTCAGCCCTGGAATTTACTTACATTAAGTCACAAGAGTAGAAGAGATTCCATCAACTTTTGTTTCTTACCATATTTTCAAGCACAATTTCTCCATGTTTTTGAACAGATTTACACACAGATGAAGAGAGGAAGAACCTCTGAATTCACCTAGTCTGTATTTTAAATGCTAAGAAATATGCACACTGTTTTGGACACAAGAGTTCTTCCAGAACAATTTGAGACAAAGAAATATTCATTCACTAAAAACTTCTATAAAGTCATTTCATCTTGCCTTTCAGGGATGCCCTAGAACAAACATCCCATACATCAAGCATTTAGCTGGTGGACTGGGTTTCAGAAAAGTTAAAATTATTCACTGCTTGAATTTAATAAAAAATAGTTCTGAGCTCTGTTACTGTCACATTACGTTAATATACTTGCTGCTTAATTTCATATCCACAAAGTCGTGAATACAAACAATTTCAACTATCACACCAGGTAAATACACACAAATTTATTCTAATAAATTGCAAAATACATTCATTGTACAGTTTTCATATATGGGCCAGATATCCACCTTCCAAAGCACTCTGATGTTGCATTTATATGGCCTGTACTAACTACCCACAACATGAGCACACCGTTTCCCAAAAATTTAAATAAAACACCAGTGACTACTTAAAAATTATTTTTATGCAGCCTTCTCAAATTACTCTTTCTATAAATGCATTATATATATATATATATATATATATCTCAATGATCCGGATGCAGGAGTTGAATGCACCATTACCAAGTTTGCTGATGATACCAGACTGGGAGGTGCTGTTGACCCTCTTGAGGGACAAGACGCCTTGCAGAGAGATCTAGATAGACTGGAGCATTGGGCAGTGATTAATGAGATTAAATTTAACAAGTCCAAATGCCGGATTCTGCACTTAGGACAAAGTAACACCAAAGTAACACCAGGCAGAAGAATAAAGTGGGAGAGGAGTGGCTGGAGAGCATCCCTGCAGAAAGGGATCCGGGGGTGCGGGTCGACAGCAGGCTCAATACGAGTCAGCAGCGTGCCCTGTCAGCCAAGAGGGCAACCGTATCCTGGGGTGCATCAAACACAGCATCGCCAGCCGGTCAAAAGAGGTGATTAACCTGCTGGATTCACCATTGGTGTGGCCTCACCTTGAGTACTGCATGCTGTTCTGGGCCCCACAATTTAAGAAGGATGTTCAGGTACTCGAAAGTGTCCAGAGGAGGGAAACAAAGCTGGTGAAAGGGTTGGAAGGAATGTCCTATGAGGAGCAGCTGAGGGCTTCGGGTTTGTCTAGTCTGGATAAAAGGAGACCAAGGAGCAACCTCATTGCTCTCCACAGCTTCCTGAGGACAGGAAGTGAAGAGGGAGGTGCTGAGCTCTTCTCCCTGGTATCCAGTGATAGGACATACAGGAATAGTTCAAAGCTGCACCAGGGGAGGTTTAGACTGGACATTAGGAAGCATTTCTTTACTGGGAGGGTGGTCAAAACTTGGAACATGCTTCCTGGAGAGGTGGCCAACGCTCCAAGCCTGTCAGTTTTTAAGAGGCATTTGGACAACACCCTTAACAACATGCTTTAACTTTTGGTCAGCACTGAAGGGGTCAAGCAGTTGGAGTAGATGATCGTTATAGGTCTCTTCCAACTCAGACATTCTATTCTACTCTTCAAACTGCCTATGTCAAATTAAATATATCTCCCCCAGCATATCAAACATGTTAAATATTTAAGAAAAAGCAAGAAGGGCATATCACATAGGTATTCCATTTAAAAGGCCTCTCTGTACTTCTACTGTTCAACTAGAACTTTGCAATAAATGGTCCCTATTACTCCTTGTCCCCAAAGACAGTCACACTCCACCCAAGGAACAGCAGCTGTGAAATAATACTATCTAGATACAGTTCTATGGCCAATGTGACCAATGGAGTAAAAAGTACCTCAGTGTACGAAGTTCCACTCATCCCTGTATGTTCTTATTCACTAGTAAGAGGAGCACTGTAGATGGGCCTTCCAACGGTGCCATAAGCAACGTGATTAACTTCCGTCACGCATTTTTTGTCACAGCCTCTCCCTAAGGACAGCATTTTCATACTAGCACCTTGTTTTGAAATTTACATTGCATAAATCTCTAATCTTTCTTTTTTTAAAAGAAAAAAAAACAAGATCAAAGAAAGCTATTGTGGAATACGCTGGCAAGGATGTATGCTATTTAGCCACAACATATTTTTCTGGATTTGGACCATCCCCAAGGAGTATTATTCCTCTGCTGACAAGCCTACCTTAATTGCAGATTGTTCCATAAACCAGAGAAGTGATGCTGCTGCTGAACCTTGGTTCCTTCCACCTCCCATGATGTTTGGTTAAGCTTTTAGATGACTGGGACTCAGACCACTGACTCCTTTAATCTAAACTCAATATTCTATAGGACTATAATTAGGAACTGAAGACTGTTCTTACATGTCTGTGGTAAGCCAGTGTTGCTAAGAGCACTGTAGCATTTATTAGCCACTGGGGTTTACCAGTACTTTGTAAGTTCTTGGCTTGACAAAGTTGTGGGTGACAGAGGATAGATCGTAAGTCATTGAACCATACAGAGTCTTCAACAGGTGCAATCTTTCAGCAAAACAGTTATTTCACATAGCATTATTGACATGCTACATACGATTTTTAGCAGCTGAGAGTCAAAGAAATATCCTTCAGATCCTTCAGGAATCAACTTTGCATGACTGTTCTCAATCAAAGACACTACACAAGGGCTATGAACTCTCAAATCAACATCTGTTTATCAGCCTAAATTCTTTTACCTTGACTAGTTTCAGTCACTGTTCTTCAATCATCAATAATCTCACCAAGCACCTGTCTACCCTTAGTTGTGCAGCCTCACAAAATACATGCCTGTCACAAATTCCTGGCACTTGCCTTTATAGCTTCCAGAAAAACAAATACACTGATCAGCAAAAAAGCATGTTACCACCTGTTTTGTAGGTATACCCTAGCACATACATAACCTAAGCTTGTGCAGTCTTGTCAATGTAAGAAGTAGTATAACTGAATTAGCTGTTGGTTCTGTGACTATTGGAACTATCAGTGCCTGGCTCCCGACAGTTTTGTGTCCCACAGCTGAGTTCTCACAGAGTTTTCTCCCTAGGTAGGGCATATGCCAACTCTGCTCCTTACATCTTCTTTCAAGGTCTGTCTCTTCCAGCCAGCTGCCTGTTTTCATGCACTTTGTAAGTACACAATCATCTTCAGGACTCATATCCCTTCTGTCAAACTGTCTGAAAACCTGCCAATGGGTTCAAAAGTTGTTGACTGTGTCTGAAATTTTGCTGAAGAATCATTATTCACATCTTCTCAGCTTCATTTTGCAACTAACCTCCACGGTTGCATAGATGACTAAAGGCAAACCTTTCTCATGCCCAATGCTAAGGATACTCTTGAGCAATACAGCTTTTTTGCTTCCGCTGGCAGTTCACACCTCTGTGCTGAGCCTGGCAACCCACCCAATGGTCTGACAACTCTGGTAAATCAATTTCTAAGCTGATACATGTGGGAATTTAAATACATGACAACAAAAATTCAGAAGGAAAAGTGATTAAATGTATTGCAAGGGAATAAACTTATGATTGGAAACCCCTAGAGTTTTCTGCACTGGGACCCCATTATTAGGACCATGGTCACTTTCTCCTCCTCAACAGAATGAAATCTATAAAAAATTCAACAACTTACAACTGCAAGAATTTGAGTGTTTTCCACAGTTCAAAAGATTGTAATTTAAAATTGTGAATTTTTGTCACCAGAACAAAAATCTGATTTGTACTGTGCCAGTATTGGAGGTTGCAATGCTTCTGCCCCACATTCGAAAAACATCAGTGAAGTTGCTTTAAAAATGTAGAAAAAGACAGAAATTCAAGATGAATAAACCCTTACATCCGTCTCAATGGGCAGGACTCAATTTTCTCAGTCTGCACAAATTCCGTCCCCTTCTACCTTTACACCGTTGTGTAGAACCATATATGTCAACAGATCTCATTTGCCATAAGATACACTTAACACTTTCAGCAATCAGTCTTTGCTTTTGAAAAGGATACTATTCACTTCAAAAGCTCTCAAAGAAAATACTTAAAAGAAAGCAAATTCTCACTACTTGAAACATTAAATGGAGAAAAAAATACTTTATTAATACCCCTTACTTGCAACATGCACAGCATAAAACAAGAATAACACTAAAAAACAAGCCAATAATAAAAAAAAAACACCACATTTCCTGCAGCAACCATGAGCCCTGACTTCGTGGGCCATCTGCTAGTATACCAGCCAGTGATATTGGTCTGACACATTCTTTCTGCCTTCAGTCACTGACTCAAGAAGTTTCCAAGAGACAAAAGTGGTGTTTGATGGTTATCTTTTCTAGAAATTCTTCCAGTCCATCTCCGAGGATCTTAAACCCAGCCTTTTTCTATTTTAAAGACCTCTATTGTCTCTTCTGCAGCCCTTATCCATTTAGCTGTCCCTCATATGCCCAACCACTGCTCCTGCAAGTTGTAATTCTTTGTATCCTTTCAAGATGAGAGAACCAGAAGTGGAGATGCTATCCCAGATGGCTTTTGTGAAAGTATACGATTTTTTCTTTAAGCTGTTCCAACAAAAACTTCCCTGTCTGTATCAAAACCAAAGCAACAGGTTCACAGTTCAGCACCTCTGGGCTGTTACAACTAGGAAATAGCTACAATGGGAACTCTGAGTAAAGATCCTAAAAGAATACAAATTCCCAACCCATGACACAGGCCAGCACTTACAGTGAATCATCGTGCACATAAAGTCTTAGACAAATGAATTCTGATGGAGAAGGGTAGAAGCAGTAGGAAAGAAAAGGCAGTAAAAGTCTCAGCTCTGAAAAGCTTGGAACCCAAATGCCCTAAAGGAGCAAGTTACTTTTTAATTTTGTCACATGAGCATTTCTTCCCACTGATTTAAAGTATCAGTACACACAAAGTACAAGACCAGCCAAGAAGATCTGAAACCAATCTGAATACAATGAAATCTCAGGAATGCTATTCCTGATTTTCCTCACTGACAGCTCACAAACACTGCAAGGCATATTATCAAACAAAACTACAGACCAGAAGATTTTGGTTTCTCCATCCTTATACTCCTTTAGGAAGTGCTTTGTTCAAAGATTACCATGTACTCCTTCTTGAACTTCAAAAAGACAGAAGGTATCTTTACAATGATAATCCTTGAACTCACCTTTTTATCCCAGATTAACTGCCTGCCCAAACTGTAACCTTGCCTTTCAGTTTTCTGTATAGATGATTGACTAGTAACAGAAGTGCACAATACCGAGTTTTGTTCCTCCCCAAAGAGCTTTCTAATTTCTTAAGTCATCAGGAAAAACTACCTGAGTTACAAGGAACAGTCATGAGCACCATCTTTATTTAAGTCCATCCATATTTTATATACTTAACAAAAAGGAATGTTCTGAATCTTTATACTGCATATGTTTCTTCACGAACAAATCCCTACAAACCTATCTATAAACATTTCACTCAGTCCACACATCTAAAATTCTGATCCAGTTCATGTTCCTCTTACAGCCTGAACACATCACCACTTAACCTGGCCCTGACAAACCCAAACTTGTTTCCACTTAAACCATGACAACATTTTTAAAGAACTCTCTGAATGGGTTTCATTCCCATCACCATGTCCCTCAAGCGACTAAACTGTTTTACTATATCAAGAGCCACTAACCAAGGCAAAACAACAAAGTGTTGCTACCAAGATCTTGGAAAGCAACGTAACTGAAACACACCATAGTGCTAATACCCTGACCCTGAAGTCCCACAGGTCTCATACCGAAACAGCTCTGTCAGTAGTACATCACACAGACTGTACAACTGAAAAAGATTCTGCACTATCAAGCTCTGATACGAAAGTCAAGCACATATTTTAGGTGTTTTCATTGTCAACATCCCACTGGTCCAAGATGGTAACTTTTTACACAAGTAATTTGATATTTTTAAAAAAGCAGTAAATACATTTTACTTCACAACAATTTGTTAGGGGAAGAAAGAACTACGTATCATTTGATGAGCTTAATTTCAGATTCTTCAGATTATAACAAACTCTCACTATTTTGATAGCTAAAATGACCCTTTCATTCTACAAGGACAGCACAGTTAATAACAAAGTAAGTCAAGGCAATTTCCATTGCCTTGAGGGGGAAGGAGATACTGCATCATCAGTCAGGCACAATACTATTCACGTGATTCACTTTTTGCTCTTAAAATAATTCTAGCAGCTTCAAAGTTAAGCAAAAGGGGATTTTCTTTTGTGCATGCAAAATAAAGCATTGAGACATGTAAAACCCACACTTATTTTGGGAAAGGAAAAACACATGTCGAGAGAACAAGAGATATTTCCTCTGAAAAGCTGGTTCTAAAATATTTGCATTGAAAACCAAAGTAAGGGATAAACTTAACTCAGAGACGACGCAAAGCTGACAGTTTGCATACATCTACCTACACGCCTCTGAAACTCCATCTGCACCAACACAGCAAACAACACAGCCTCCAAACACTGTAAACTGATTAAATTTCAAACAGCTCCATATTACCTGCACTGGCATTTCCTGTTCTAAACACTCTTTGAAAAACACTCCAGAAAAACTCGCTAACGAGCATGTGACTCCCGCGTTAAACATTAACTGTCCGCTCTGGCTCCGGCGAAGCCAGCAGCCGAGCTCGCTGCACCGTCTCCACACGAACTCCGCGCGCGTTCCAGCGGCAGCCTCCCCTCCGCTTACACAACTTACAGGAACAGGGACGCGGCTGCCAGCCTCCCCGCGCGCTGTTTGTGACCAGCACCCACGCCGTCCTCGGCAGGGATTTAACCCCGGCGCCGCCCACCGCACACACAGGGGCCGCCGGCGCCCCGCGGAGGGAAGGGGGGCGGCGGCGCGGTCCGGCCGCTCACCGGCTCAGCGCGGCCCCTGACGAGCCGACGGCTGCGATCCCCTCCGGGGCGGGACCCCCGGCCGCTGCCAGCCGCGGCGGCAGCAGGTGAACGGCCCGCGGGGGTCCCCCAGCGCCCGGCACACCTCGCCCCGTCCTGTGGCGGAGGAGAGGCAGACCCCGCTCCCCTTTCCCCGCTCAGCACCGCGCTGCCTCCCCCGCTACCGCCTCCCGCCCCGCCGGGGACACGACCCTGCCCGACCCCCGCCAGCAACCCCCGCTCACCTCCCGTCCCCCGCGGCTCCCGCACGCAGCTCCTCTCTCGCCCCCTCCCGGCAGCGACTCCGGGCGCCGCCCCGCCCTCACTGCAACTTTTGCTCCCACCCCGACTCTCGCGCTCCGGGGCGGTGCGAGCGCGGGCGCGTGCGCGCGCCGGCCCGTCCTGGTTAGGAAGCGAGGGCGGGCTCGCGCCCGCGCGCTCCTCCTTCCCCGCCCGCCTGCGCGCCTGCGCAATGGAATGGCGGAGGCGCGGGGGGAGCGCGTCGCCCCTGCGGTAGCCCGGATGTTCCCGAGCGTGCCCGACCCAGGGAGAGGGAGGGGACGCTGAGGGAGGACGGCGGAGAGGGAGAAGACCTGGGAGGTGATTGGAAGGGCCGGGCCAATCACAGCGCCGCCTGCAGCCCCGGCCGGAGAAAGCCCGGTAGGTGGGCTGCGCATGCGCAAGAGTGCTTCGTGTCCTACGCTCCCCTCTAGCCCCAGCTCTGGCGGGAGCCGTCGTTCCTTGTTGTCCGCCCGCGGCCACGTGGTACTCTGCGACACTGCTCGCGCAGACGGGGCTGGGGCGGGCCGCCGCGCTCCGCTCGAAGTCACGAGGCGCGAGGAGGAGGGAGCGCGCGCGTGATCCCGATGCTCGCGTACCCCCGGGGCCGCGAGGCTGGCGGTTGGCAGTTGAGCGAAGGCCAGCGGCCCGCGCGCGAGGGCCCCCGGGCGTTCCTGCGCCTGAGGCGGCGGGGCTGGGGCTGGGGC
>WKFP01014325.1:1310644-1410594 GCA_011057875.1 Pterocles orientalis | reverse complement strand
TGGGGCTGCCGCAGCCCTCCCGCCTCCCCATCTAGCGCTACCTGAGTGTGCGGTTGTGCCCCGTGTGAAACCCGCTGTGGCTACACCCCAAGTAACTGGGAGCAGCTCTGAAAGTCGTCCCGTCGCAGCCCATGGAGCCGCTGCTGGGGCTGTTCCAAACCACGGGGTTTCGAGTTAATAACCCGTTAAATGAATGAGGCAGCAGTTGTTCTTCCAGCAATTGTTCTCCAGCGCTCGTTTCAGGATGTCTGTCTACGTACGTTGGCTTTACTTAGGTGCCCATGAAACAGCGCAGGCATGCGGGTGCCCATGGGATGAGGGCAGCTTTTAAGCCAAACTCGGAACAAGTGTACATAGGTCTCAAAGCTGCGCTGCATTTGAGTTCCGTATTGCCCAGGAGGATCTTATCTTACATATCGAGTGCCTGGGGGTCATTGATCCGCGACTGTGTTCCGTATGATTTTTATCTGGCCTGTTATTTTGGAGTGGGAGGGGTGTTTCCTTTTATTTGCAGAAGGAATTAGATGCTGATGGATACTTGAATTTCTAGTTGCTCAAGTACCTTCTGTGTTTCACTGTTATTATCATCTTCCTGGATAAACATGGAGATTTCATTAACACATTTCTTTCCCAGGTTAGCAATGATATTTTAAGTATTACCACACCCAACATCAGTCCTTAGCGAACGTCTGCCACTGAACACAACCTTTTACATTCTTTCTCTCCTGGTTGCCTTTTTTATGGTCTCCCAGGATTGGAAAAGCGGTTATGTGTGTAAAAGCGTGTTCACTTTTCCAATAGTATCCTCTGCCATAGTAAATTAAATCACCTACCTGTCAAGTTCCCTTCCTGCATTTCCTTTCAGTCATCCCAACTGCAGTGATGTGTTACTCCACAACTTGCTGTGTGCAACACGAGGCACTACATCAAACTGATTCACTGCCCTATGCAAATACTACACTTTTGTTGTATCAGTTTTCATTTAAAAAATCGTTTCTAATACATTTTTGATCAGATTATTTTGTCAGTGTTTCTTCCATTATATTGCTAGTTTGAGAAAGGCAATTTTCTCAATTTCACCCCAACATTTTTCATCAAGTGGCCAACTTTTTACTTCAAAAACCCCTAAAAATTGTTTGGGGAGAATTTCATTAAATTTTCCAGGCTTTTGTTATATGTATATATATAGGCACACTTTTCAGTGATTTGGATAGTCATATTCACAAGTTGGGAGTTACTTAATACAGGATTTGTATAAAGTGCTTTTCCTTTGAGACTTCCAGATGTTGTTACAGCCAGTAATCGGCATGTATATACTTCAAATTTTTTAGCATTATGTTCTGCAAAGTTTCCTAGATCTTGTGATCTTTGAAGGGAATTGGATCCCTGGCTCTCATTGTCCTAAGATACATACAGTATATTGGCATGATGAGCACGTTCTTGGGTTTTTTGTGCAGTTCTTTCTTAGCTGTTTACTGATAGATATTTGAATTTCTCGTTCTCCCTAGAAATTTTAAGATAAAAACATGATAATAGTCAGTGTATTGACATTACCGTTTAGAAAATCCAGTTCTGTGTTAGTGCATCTTGTTATATATTTATAAAAAACATTCATTCTGCTTATCATTTTCTCATTCCCCTACAGGTTAGTATCGGTGTAGTCTTGATCCCTGCATTACTTCTTTGCAAAGCCAGTCAAGCAAAGGCATCCGTGAATCCCGAAGTAGGATTATGACCTCATTCTTGATTATGACCTTGTTTTGATATTTTTGCTTCTCTGCTTTCTTGTTTGCCTCTGCCCTTTCTTCTGCACAGATTTGGTTTTCATCTTGGACATTTTAGAAGTCCCTTAGGATTTATACTGGTTTATTCTATTCATTTTTTCTCGGACTAAGTGTAGTCTGTGAGCTTTAATTACGGTGTATTTTCCGGTTCTCTACCCGTGAATTTTAAGAGAAGCTTCCACGCAGTTCTGACAGAGAATGGCACAGGTGCGGCACAGGAAGCCCTAAATGAGCTAAAAGAAGATCTTTAAAATTAGAATAAATGGTGTAAATGCAAAACAATGCTACAAGGGCGAATGATTTCCTGGTGTAGTTATTGTCAGTACAGGATATGTGCTGTGCAGGGATGCAGAAGAATGTTTACGTGGTTTTAGTACTGGTGTTTATGTAAAGTTTGGTAGCATTAATAACATAAATTGTTAAACTGGAGAGTCAACTACAGAGCTGAAAAGGTGTTCAACTTGGAAGGAAAGGGATCCAGAGTAAAGTAAAATAGGCTTTTATAGCTCTACTCAGTAATCCCAACTATTCAGTTTGGCTCCAGGCTAATAGACCAGTATTAAGATTTTTTGAATGGAAGAAACAACAATGTGTCAGAGTGGTTGGTGGCCAGGGTGGGGAGGGATGACACAAAACAGAGCTGGAAGAGAATGGAGGCTGACCATATCCAGATTCTTCAGCATATTCAAGCGATTGGGGTTTTGCACATGTTCAGTCCAGGCCAAAACGTATTTATGGAAAGTTATGTACCAAAAGAAAAATCTTAACATAGTTAGGAGACATTAAAGGGTTTAAAAGTTGTTTCATTAAACATTTTTTCTCAAAGCTGCAGGTATTATACGTCATCTTCATTGGTGAATGAGCTGCAAATCCATGTTTCACAGCTGCACACAAAAGGGTTTATTTTTGTGTTAGAAATTTTCTGTTCCAGTGTTATTTTATGCTGTTGCCACTGTCTGATCTGTAAATAAATTCTAATTCCTTCCTCTGAAGTAATTTTATTGTGTCATGTGTTTTGTATATACAGTGTTTGTATGAACATTTGGATACCTGTAGCTGTGCTGGAACACCTGTTCTATATTTTCTTTCAGATACTTGTTAACACTTGGAACATGTTTGCAACAACCTTTTCAAATAGTCCTCTTCATGTTCAAATGATTCATAAAAAAATTACATCTGCTTCAAATCCTCTCAGGTTGGAGAAGAATAAATTTTGTGGTGTTTTTTTTTAAATCAGTTAAGTAATGTTTTATTGAGTAGCTCATTGATTTTGTCATTGTTACCTGTGTTCTGCTTCTGCACCAACCTTTCTTTCTCCTTAAGAGCTGATAAGCATGTGAAATCAACTTTGTACACTTAACAGGAGCTGTGTCTGTACTCACTAGGGGATGTTGCAGAAAATAAATTAGCAAATTATGTGTAGGTCTGAGGCAGAAAATTCCACAAGGTAATGCAGTATTTAAGGTGTGGTTTATTAGTTAAATATTTTTTTTAAGTATTTTTGCTGAATGTAGTTCAGCAGTACACATTTTACCACCTCATGATGGGCCAGGCCGTTTTACTAGCTTATCATAAAGAATTTTATGTGATAAGTACTGTTTATCACTGGCTTCAAGACACTGGTAGGACATTCACGTTATAATTTAAAGATACATTTAATGCCAGCATTTGGGAGTTGCCATCATGGTTTTGTGAAGTAATTACTGAGCTCTTAAGAGAGTGTGTGAGGCTGTGCTACTCTACTCAGAAGAAAAAGAATGAAGAAAATCATTCTTCTAGAAGAACCTGCAATCTGAAAGAGATCAGCAAAACTGAGCCGTATTCTGCACAGACAGTAGCAGGATAGAGTTTGATTCAGATCTGTGTTAAGATGCTGTATTGCTAAACTACTTAATACGTGATTTTCCATGTCCTCTTAAGCCTTTGGGGTATCATTAGATCATATGTTTAAACTTTTCTGCCTGGAGAGGAGGAAAAATCTTTCAAATGCCAAGCCACTTACAGTTATTTGTCTTCAGGAGCAGTGGTTTTTCACTGAGCAGTTAGCTCAGTGCTCTTTGTAATACTACAAGAGTTAGCTGTAGTAAGGAAAACAGATTGGTAGGAAGGAGGTCCATGAAGGAGTAAATAGTGTCTTTATTACTTGTAACATCAAATAATAATCATGTGCATTTCCTAGGGGGGCTGAAAGGAATCCCTAACAATGTATTAGTTCAAGATCTTTGGGTTGTTTTGCTCAACTGTATTATCACAGAAAGATCCAAAGCAAGAGCAGAATATAGCCCTTCAGTTTGCAGTAAGCTAACTGAGGACACATTATTTCACAGGTAGCTTTGCCTAACTATGTTCCAGTCCTCAAACCTCACCTACCGTGAATACCTATACCCACAACCATTCCTTTTAAACATGCTGTAGTAAAGTTTTCCTTACATAGCCTGTAGCTAGCAGGCACACTAAGCTTAGTCATTTGATTGCTCTGTCATTCCCACATCCTGTATCAAGTCTAAAATTTATGTGCACATCCACAGACATTTTCTTCTTCAAAATAGGCTAGTGGAGCATTTCCTTAAAGACTCAGGCAGACATGTGATGTTCAGTCAGCTAGTTTCCCACTCCGTTTTTCATCCTGTCTGGAGCACTACATTTAAAAGGCGTTTTGCTCTTTGTAGCCTTTCTGGCTGTGCTTCTGCTTATGGACATATTGCAGGCCTGCTCCATGCATACAGAGTCTGTCAGAAAGGGCTAGGCAAGAGCAAAACGTACAGAGTTGAGAACAGAATGAGAAAAAATACAGTTTAGGAGGAGGATATGGAACAGGGATGACAGAAGTAAAGGTGAAGAATGAGAATAAAGTAATGAAACAGGGATTAATATTAGCAGTAAGAAGAAAAAGAAGAGAAAATGGGGACATAGAGTGCATGAGTGAAAGGAAAAAATTGTTTCTGTCTGAAGGTTTTTAATCTTAAAAGCTCTAAATTAAGCTTGAGAAGCAATTGTTAAAGCACTGTTAAGTGTTGGTTTGTTTTAGCTAGGTTAAAAAAAAAGTAACACAGGAGACCGCAGGAGAGTTTAAATAAAGGGGCATTACAGACTGACAGGGAGGAGCCTGCTGCATGCTGTCTCAGGGGCCGAGATTCTAAACTTCCAATTATTTCTATTCAAGTTTCTTCTCCTTCAGTTACCTGTAGATACACTTTCACAGATCATAACCACTATTTTTTAAGTCTCCCTTTAGGTGCAGGAATAAACACTATATTTTCCTCTTATTTATTGCACACTATCCTGACTATATTTTTTTTACCAGTAGTTTTTCAAGTGCTAAAATGTTCAATGGAATGGCAAAAAAAGTGATTTCACTTGAAGTCATCTAGAATTTCACCTTGAGAATAAGAAACATTGGTTTTCATTCTTCACCAGACCTTTTGATGATAATGGGCCTGGAACAAGATCTGTGTGTGCATGATTGTGTTCGTTCTTTAGGAACAAGGGAAAGGGTGGGGGTTGCGTAAATCTTGCAAATGAATATTTATCCTCTTGGATAATCCAGTTTCCAGTCCAGTAATCTAGTTCTGTGGAACAACAATGCAACTGAAATCCTCTCCTATTTTAGGATGTTCTGTTTTTAAAGTTAGTTCTTAAAATGCTGTGAAAGTAGAGAAATGAGAAAGTTCTAAGCATGCTGTATGTATCAGGCACTTTTTTTGAAACTGTGTCTTCGTGGTCTTGAAAACATAAAGTTTTAATTATAATCTTTGTGTTGCATCAGTCTTGCACAATCCTTTCAAATTTGCAGGTCTAGTTTGTTGTTTTCTCTTAGGATATAAACCGATAAGAATGAATGTCTGCAGCAGAAAAATAAAAGGAAGAGAGGTTCCCTTAAAAGGCTCATTCCTTGGATTCACATAGACAATTTCTGTTGCTAAATTGAGCTTTTTGCGTGAAACCCGACAAGAAGTAAAACTAAGACAAAAGAGCAGTGTTCGTTGAATATAAAGTTAGGAATAATATAGTGGTTAGCATTACATAAAATATACTCTGCCTCATTAAAAGTTGAAAATACTTGAAATACCTCAGATAATAGAATGCAAAAAAAAGTTTACAAGTATTTAAAAAATTGATTTTGTCCTGTGTGAGAAACTGAACATTTGATTTAAAGTATGTGAGTTGAGTCCACACCTCCGTAAAATTTAAGAGGATTGTGTTATAGAATAGGCTGATTGAAAAAAAGAAAAGGTGTTTGTTGCATCTCAGGATTTAGCTCATCCTTTTGCTTTTTTTTTTCTTTAATCCTATCTGCAGTTTTCAGATCTCCCAGGATACAGTCTATATGCACGGAAGAAGCTCGTATTCACTTGCAAACTAGTAAGTTACTTTGCAGGTGTAAATTTAATATATGTGACTTCAGTCTGTATAAAATGTAAATCCTGGTATTCAGAGAACATGATGACTTCATGGATAGTACCACGCTGAGGTGTCCATACCTTTCTCTATTTCCATAGCTGGCTAGTTCAAATGCCTCCATACTATGTTCTACTTAAATTGGAGAGAAATCTATGGGAATGGATTTTTTAAAATTTTCAGATAAGTTTAAAGCCAGATCAATTCTAACCTTTAGTAAAAGCTTTTCTTTTAGTCTCTTGTTATTGACTGTGTTATAAAAGCATGTCACTACTGTGTATCTGGACAAGCAAAGGAGGAGCAGAAACTACTTGCCTCTGGAGTCAAGAGTGAAGATTTTCTTGGTGAGGCTCAAAGCTGAAATGAACACCTTAGCTGACTAGTTTTCTGTGACATGGCCAGGACATGGACAGTAATGCGGGTTGGCTTTTTGTAGAGGCCAGGCACTTTTTAGCGTCTCTTTGTACAGATCTTAAAAAAAAAAAGAAGTTTTGGAGGAGGAAGAAAATTAAGGACATGGAAGTAAACAGGATAAACCATCTTTTTTTCATAGACAGATCATGCCAGCCTGGCCTGCCTGCCAGGTGGCAATGTGTTCTGCTGAATGGTAGGGAGAAGTTGTTAGAGCTCTGCCTAAAAGTATATATTGAAGCTGGTAATGTTTAATATCTTCATTAGTGATCTTGGCACAAAAACTAAAACTTGCTAATGGAATTTGTTGACATCACAGAGGTGGGGAACAGTCCCTGAAGGGTGGTGGTGTACCAGAATAATTGGATGTCCTTGAGGAGTAGGGAAATAAAATGGGATAAAATAGAATAATATAAAGTACAAGGTCATGGGCTTAGGAATTAATAGGAAAGGCTCTCTGATATAAACTCAGAGCTTGTCAGATGGAAGATGAGGTAATATGACAGAATTGGATGTATAAGCCAAAGAAAGGGCAGCTGTGAGCCATGGATTTGACGTTACTGTGGAAAATGTAAATTCAGTGCTAAGTAAACTCAGCCCTATATTTCTTTTACAGCTAAGGAAGTACTAATGCCACGTGCAGTGCATGTGGCTGGTGAAACTTTAGAACTGAGAAGAGATCTGGAAATCTACATGCAAGAAATTGGACTTAGAAGAGTTGTTAAATAATAAATAAATAAATCCCTACTAAAAGAGAGGAGTGGACAAGAGACTAAAAGAACTTGGATTGGTTAGTTTAGCCATGTGAAGCGTAGAAGACTTTATAGTCTTTGATATACTAATTGAAGCAAATGCGACAGGAAAGGAAGCTTGTTTTAATTTAAAAAAAAAGTTTTGTTAAGACATTACTGTAAGCTGGGTATGAATAAATTTAGAGCGGATATTAGAGGAAGTTTTTTAACTGTCCAAGCCTCTAAACATTGCTAAGAGAAAATGTGATGATTACATGATACAATGATCTATAATGTGCAAGGGACATATTATAGAATGGAACTTGTTTTGCCCTGTGTTTCATTAAGGGGTACTTAGAGCACACTCAGGTCTGAACTGTCCCATATACACTAGCTCAAAGCAACCACAGTGTATATCAGACTGATGCAGGTGTTAGAGAAATTTGTTGTATTTCTCCACTGTGCTGCGAGTGATAGATATGGGCGCTGAGAGTTTGCTGTTAGTGGTTTCTCTTTTCTCTTGCAGGACAGCAGGGCTCGGGCAAATGCCTCCTGTCTTCATCTCATGGAACTGTAGAGTTGCAGGTCTGCTTTACCGCTTTCTTCCCACTGATGTTTCTGGTTTGCACATTTCCCTTTCTGTGTGCCTGTTTTGTAAGCCACATCTGAATGAATGATGAAGTAGTGTCATCAAATATATGGAGACTTTTTTATTTTGTACTGTATGTAGTGTCACTTTCTTTCCAGCACCCATGCATTAATAAAATGTATTTGCATTGCTCCAAAACCCATTTTAGTTCAGTAATGCTGGGCGTAACTGATCAGCTTGCTTTTCTTCCTATTTGAACAGCATGTTCTTTTTTTTTTCTTTTTTTTTTTCTCCTTGCCAGGAAATAGTCAAAATGTTCTTGTTAAGACCTTGAGGAATGAGCTATTGCTAGAATTCAGCTGCCAGAGTTAAGCCTTACTTGGCTTCTTGAGGTACAGTAGGCCAGCCTAGGAAGAGCCTGTCGTGCCTCAAGTGTTTGTTTATAGTCCCTTGTAGTTATCTTGAGTAGTCATCTTACAGTAATCTTGAGTGTAATGACTACAGTAACTACTGTTTAAAGTTAATACTTTGCCTAGCTTGAGTAACTTGGCTCTGCAGAGGAACTTTGCAGAGGAAAAGGAAGAGATTGATACTGTCTAGACCACTGCATGGCTGCTGGGCTTCCCACCATAGGAATTCTTAGCCGCCTGCTCTGTGTGCCACCTAAGATTTCATTCCCTACCCTGTCCTTTTAAATCCTTCTATTCTTTTCCTGCTTCTGATGTATTTTCTTGCAAAAGAGTCCTGTCATGTTATGAGAAAAAGATTTGAAGCTTTTTTTTTTTAAGACGACTGTCTGGATGTCCATCGGAACTCCAGAGAAATCCAGTTCTAAGTTTTACTTTCCGCAGAAAGCAGCCCGAGGGCATTCCTGCATTAATGAGTACAGCCAGCTCTGAACTGGCAAAGTTCAGGCTGTTCTTTGTGCAAACTCCATCGAATATTTTAATCTCCATTTGCTTCTGAAAGAATAGTTGGCCCACAATATTGAGGCTTATTTCTACTCTTACAGTGATTGATAAATCTCTGCCTCTTGGAAGTGTTACTGAACATTGTCTCACAATGCCTCTGCGAAGTAGGGAAGTATTGCAAATGCTGGCTCAGGTGTTCTGGATGTATAGTTTGTTCACAGGAAATACAATTTCCATCTGAAAACAAAACATTTGTGAACTCATCTTGAATTCAGTTCATAATTTTGGCCAGTAATAACTGTAAGAAAGAAATTATTTGGACTTTTTAAAAAGCAAAGTTACATCTTTCTGTTTAAAAACATTCAAAACAAACATTCCAGCAAATACTAATGTGTTGATACTTACTTTTATCAGTTAAAATCTGCTCACTGTAGAATGAAATCTGTTATTTCAAGTAAAATGAAAGCAGAATGTTATTCTACTGGTAATGGTTCTCGTGTTCATTATGCACCGTAGCCTGGAATGTTATGTATATGCTCACGCTTTTTTTTTTTAACTGTAATTTCTATTTTAATGGAAAAAATACTTATACAGCCTGCATTAGTATTTCTATTTTATTAATGGAAAAACTGACAAACAAATTTTATGTGTTGTGTCCAAAACCAGTCTGTGATGGACATGGGTGACAAAGCTTGGATTTTTCAGACATTTTTATTCTCTGAGGCTCTTCTTGTGGTCTAATCAATAAAGTGAAACTTTCCTTTCTCTTTAATCAATTTTCCTTAAACTTTGTATAATAATCATAACTTACTGAAAAAATTCCTTTAATAAACCGTGAGCTGATGTGTACTTAGCGTGTGGAACATGGTGAGTGTGGATGCGGGAGGGTGAGGTCTCACGGCACAGGATCAGGAGTCTTGCCAAAGGCATGGCTGAGGTCAGGTTTTTGTGTTCCCTGCAGCGCCCGTACTCTCCGTGGGAGGTTTGAAGTTAACCCTGGCTTTCTCTGGTTCTAACTTACATTGTAAGTGTTCTCATTCACACGTGGAAATTGGCTTTCCTCTAACTGCTCCCGTAATGGGTATTTTGATGTAAATTCATAAACAACCACACTAATGGCACTTGCTAGAATTGTCATAGTACTTTAACACATGATTTCTGTAAGACAGAAAGTATTTCGTAGGATTGCCAGATCCTTCTCATCTATTATCAGTCTTTGACAGTGCCCAGTAGAAGATATTTATAGAAAGAAATTGCCTAAATGTGGGGTAATTTTTCTCACATAACTTTCTGTTTTCCAGCGATAAGCCCCAGATTCAGATCACAGAGTAGCCATTATCCATAATAGGCGTAGTTACCACAAGGAATTTGTTTAATCCTGTTTTGAAATTGTTAATAGTTTTTGACCCACAATGTCCTATAGCACTAGGTTCCACATTTCAAGGCATTTCTTGAAAAAGTATTTATTCTGTTAACTTCAAAGTTGATTCCTTATCATGTTATTAAGAGTCAGTTTGTTCCTGTGTTTGTTCCCCCCTCATCTTCTCCATACCATTCGTGGAGACCTCTATCATAACTTCCCTTATTTGTGTTTAGATAGTCTAAATACTGTGTCCTTGCGGAGAAATTTTCTTTCTCTCTTTATTTTCTGAGTCTCCTCTGCTCTACTCTTAAACCATGCCAGCTTTTTTTGGAGGGAAGGGTTAGAGCTCTGTAGTAGTTTTTGCTTACTCTGAACGCTTAGCCTGCAGGCTGTTTAATGTATTATTTCCTTGAAAGGATCTTTTGGTTGCTCTGTAGTTTCCTCTTAGTAAGAGTATTTTTTAGTAAGTTTTTGTTTCTTAAACCGTATCAATATACTGACTGCATTTTATAACTGGTTTTGTCATCTATATTCTCACGTCCAATTGCATAACAGCTCTGCAGCAAACATTCATGAATATTTTAGAGCACTTTATTTGTTTTTGGGCAGTATGTGGGCTCTGGGAATAATGATGAAGCTTGTCAGCCCTATGGGGATCTTCTGGTATTTCTGTCTAGACTGATAATTTATGGACCCCACACTGAGAAATTCTAATGTAACATACATAGGATTTTACGCTCCACAGTCTTACCGTATTTTAAGAAATATGTTTTATCCTGCTGTCCTAGGTACGGCGTGGAATATTTTGTGCTTGTTAGTAAGGCCATCTAAGAACTGAAGCAGAATGCAGGTTATTCATGGCTGGTCTGAAAATATTTTTTAAAATATCCTAGTAGGTATGTGCTCATTTTTTTTCCACTACAGCTCCATGCACTTTCCCAGAGACTTCTGAGGCATTGTTAGGGTTGTTTTCACTTTGTCAGGTACCATGCAAAACTAACTGCATGTGTAGTTAGGTCCAGCTCTGCAATCCAAAACATCCATTCTTATGTTGAACACATAGTAGCTTTGGTAGTGGCATAAATTTCAGTTGCAAATACATATTTGAGATACAATAAATGCCATGAACAGTGAAATTCTGTCTGCACAGAGGTCAGTGCCAAAACCCTTGTTTGATTTCACTGGGATCAGAATTCCATCTCCAGTGTGTTTTTCCTGCTTCTGATTGAGACAATGCATATTAAATTAATTAAAACACAGAGATACTTTGAGACAATAGAATAATAATTTATTTCCACAATTATCAGTTGTATGGGTTATGCAGGAGGGAAAGCAGCCAAGACATGCTGATATATTTAAGACATCTAAGTAGTGAGTATGCAGTTAAAAATATGTACGTCCAAAGTGCAAGATTAGGTATAAACAAGATGTTTCTGGACAATAATAACGTAAGAGCATGAACTGTTCATTTCCTGGTACTGATACGTAATCTCTATTACACAATAACCGAAAAACAAATCAGCAGCAATTTTTTTTTGTTGGAATTGAGAAAGAGGCCATATGGGGCTTTTATTATCTAGTTCATGCAAACGTACCTTATATGAGACATAAGCAAAGAGCACATCATCAGAAATCAGCGTTGGAGAGACTGTGGTATGCTGGATTCAAGAACAAATTTCAGATCGTCTGCTGTATGTAGTACTTCCAAAATTACTTCAGTGCTGCCAGTGAAGGATTTATGTATTAGGGTACGTAGGCCTATTAGCTTAGCTAAGTAAAGTGAAATATGAATATGTAATTTTTGTGAGTCTGACCAAAGTATGTGAAATAGGAATGTCATGTTATCAATAAGCATAGGTTCAGGCCATAACTATATAGGGTTAAAATATGAACTCCTTCTGATGGCTGTTATTGCTGATACCAATTTATCCTCAACTCTGTAGACAGTACAGGCCATGAACCCTGCCGGCTTTTCATGTCCAAAGAGGTTTAAGGTGCAAATGATTTTTAAAAACCCTTATATTCATGGAGCTGCTCAGAAGTAGCTTACTTGTTTTCTGCATACTGTACTCACAGAGTGTTTTGTATAGTTTGGGAAATAGCAGATCTATTTCCTCAATACACCATATATTTAGTGAAAACATTTAAATTATTTTTTATTTATACTTTATACTGCTGCAATGGGTATGTTAATGTAAATAAGAATGAGGCCAAAAAAAAACTTTGTGAACAAAGACTTCTAGACGTTTTAAGCCTTAATCCCACCACATTTCTGCCTTTTCATCATACCCTTCAGTCCCTTTCTCTTTTGGAAGCAAATATGAGTGTCTTGTGATAAAGTGTATGTGATGTTATAAGCACATTTTCTAAAATACTTGTATACCTGTGATAGTTTATGTTTGTGTAAAGCTGTTTCTCATATGATTTTCCATTTAATCTATCAGCGGTATTCTTTACAGCAAAAAGGAGCTTTTAGAAGCACCACTGAAAAACTAAAGAAACCTTTATTCTTTCACTTCAGAGCCATCTCTGTCTACAAAAATTAATACAAATCTTGGTATCTGAAGTTCCTCGTCATTGGTTACCCAAAGCTAGTATTTCCTCTAGTTGTAGGATACATTTCAGGTGCCATGCTACGTATCTCACAAAATAAATTCAGCTGCTAAAACCCACTGAAGTGAATAGAGCATCTGAATTCCCAGTCTTAACAAGAGATCTTCCTTTGTGGCAGAGGAATTGTTTTTTGGCAGAGAGATTTGTTTATTGCAGTGGGACTTGCACAATCACACTACATCTAGGCTGATGCAGCCAGGGAACATTCTTGGACACTGGCACTCTATCGTCTGTGCTGCTGAATACTTAGTACATTGCGCAGCCCTGGCTTGTGCCAGTTAACACTCTCCCAAACAGTTCCCAAGCGTGGTTCAAGAGTTTAGTGCGGTCAAGGGCCTGTTCCCAATAGGCACTTTGGCAAAAGCCACCCAGCATGGAAAGATGAAATAGTATGGCTGCAAACTCTCCTCTGACAGCTGGCCTCAGTTTTAGAAAGGACAGTCTGGGCGTATGTGATGTAGTGCTGTGTGTGTAGCTCTGTGGTAGGAGAGCGCGGGAAGCGGCAGGCACAGCGTTCTCATTCTGCTGCTGCAGTTGATCACTGTAGGTGAGTGTTGGATTAGAGCTACTAGTTCTGCTATGAGACAGCTCATTGCAGAAGTCTCAGACAGAATTGGAGGACTTGAGGACTGTCACTAATTTCCAGACACATCTGATGCTGTTACTGGACCATCAGCTGAACACACAGATAGCAGGCTCTGTACTCGTCAAATGTCTTAAGCCTCCTGAGCCTGTTCTGCTCCAGTGGATCCATAGGTGTGTAGGAAACTAAAGTTACTGCTGCGTATGTGGTGTAAGAAGCTAGGTGGCATGCTCTGCATGTATAGGCTATTTTTACAGAGTATACAATAAATACGATGCATCTCTTCTTCACAGTCCTCACGTGTATACTGTGCACCAGTTTTCTCATATTTCTGTTCACACAGGCTTGCGAATGTTTATGCTGGCTCACAAAAAACAAATTCCTCTGGAACTTGTTTGCATTGCTCCTCACTGTAGTTTTTTTCTTTAGCCTTTGCATTTTTAGGCCTCAAGAATTCATATTTTTTTTGTCACTGTCCATATAATTGTTGTACAATGTGCACAGTTAAGGTCCCCAAACTAATCCCTTGCTAGGAAGGTGTTCTCAGTCAATGAGGTTGATTTTTTTTTTCTTTCAGAAATTTGTTCAGGACCTGTGCATTTGTTTGTGCAGTTTGTGTGACAAAGTGAATTAAAGAGAACAGATGACAATTTCCTTTGCCAACTACCTAGCTTAAAACCTTGAAACACAGAAACCGTTTTTATGGACACAAATTTCAGCCACAAAAATACAGGCAAAACTTTTTGTTGATCTTTCCACTTTGAATCTCATTCTGCCCTTCTTTTCTGCAGATTTTGAGATTCTTTCTGAGAGACTAACTTTTGTAGCTCCATACCATCAAAACCATTAATAAGGAAAATACCTGGAAAAACATTATTTTATTTGCTTACCATCATCCTCTTTTATGGGTTTCATTTTGAGATAAAATTTGATTAACCTGTTACCACAGAGCTTGCAAAATTCTATGAATACTCTGATTTAAAGAAAAATTTAGTATCTGAGATACCCAGAAACCTCTTGAATGTTGCCTGCACGCTTAGAGACCGTAACGCCCTGGAGAAGCATCTGGGATACAGGAGAGTGGCCTGTTCATTGAATCTAAGTTTCCCATTTCAAAACACATACAAACTAAACTACATTTTAGAATATCCATCCTGCAGATGTTGGATACTTCTCAAACACGAAAGCATCTAGAAACAAGCAATTATTGAACTGGTATTTGCCTCTGACTAGAATGTAGCCATAACCTGAAAAACGACGCAGAAAAGCAGCACCTCTTACTGATTTGTGCCTGCCCCCTGTGTAGGTACAGATGCTCAGTAGGAGTCTGGTACCTGTATTTCTGAAATGGCAGAGCTTACCAGTGTATTGAGAGCAAGAATGCTCACGTGTTTCTAAGTCCCAGTGTATGCTATGGCTGTAGGGGAAAATGTGTATGAAATTTTTTTCTGGTACCAAATCGTTTGTGGTAGCATAGCTCAGTGATACTAATTTAGTATGTTTGACATAACCAGTCATCAGCGGGTTTCTTAGTTGCGATTAACACAAACATTCTAGACTCATCCAGGAAATACCTTTGTAGTTTTTCATACCACTGTGTAATCTTTGTCATTGCCAAATTTAGTGCATTTTCTGTAAACAAATCCAGGTGACATGGATAGTGATGTCCATAATTAAAGGTGAGTAAGAGTCAGAAAGGAGGAAAATGGCCTAAACTTGCTGTCACTGAAATAATGACAAAAAATTCTTAACTTTGGCTGATAGCAGGGTTGGGAGGAAAGGTTAGTTTGTTAGAGGTTCTCTTGAGCAGGCACTACTTGGAGTGCACCAAGTGCGCTGCCGTGGTTTGCCATACCTGTCAAATCAAATCCCTTGATAACAGTGTCCCCTTTTTTCCTTAAGACACCCGTTCTTAAATGACAAGCCAAGCAAAGATTTTAGAAATATTGTAGTTTTCACTGAAGTAAAAAAAGAATATGTAAACACAAATAAAAAATATCTCAGTCCACATTTGCCAAGTTACTTTATTTGTATTATGTCTACAGATGAAACTTGGTGCCAGAAAAGAGACACTGTGTCAGACATTATTACTTGTACTCCAGCTGCCAAGGAAAAATTTTGTCATTAACCTTTAATAACATTTGGACCAAAAATACATGGATGTGCAGCTTTCAGCATTTTGTGCGATGTAGAGTGCAGCTTCTCTCACAGGTCCTCTGTTTCTGGGACGGTGTTGGAATCTGCAGGCTGAATGAACACTACAGGAATATTCTCGGATGTCCATCCTTTAGGAGTCCTATTGAAGGATCTTCTGGTGGCAAGAGGATTTGCAAGGATCATGAATCTGGGATCATTTAGCATCAGTAGATTAAAATCTGGTACCTTGAATTTGACCAGCTTTGATGCTCTCTCAAAACCACCAAAGGGAGTGGCAACTCTGTAGATGTTAGAGAAAGAAAAGTAAAACATGATTTTAAAAATACCTCTTTTCCTCTCAGGAGCTGAAAAGAAGAGAAGCTATTTTGATGACACAGATTTGGTACAATTTCTTGTTTAGATTTGCAAGCTTTTGGGAAAAGTATACCGATATTTATTCTGGCAAATTCTCTTTAAGATCTGATTTGTTTTCCCTTAGTAAAGCCTTCAGCCTTCTTCAAAATTCAAATGGACAGAACAGCCAACAGAAAACGATGTTGCAAGAAAACCTTGTAATTGGGGAATCACAGTCACTAAGCTTATTTTGTTGGTGATAAGTTGATAAGTCTGAAAACGTAGTTCAGCACATTCTCTCTGGGAGGTAATTGGTTTAGGAAGTTCTCACCCCAATTTCTCCTGTCCCCAGTCTCTTGTTCCGCCCACTACGCTGTGTTTCAGCACCATATTGTACCAGTTAGAATGTATGTGGGTTGTGCTATCAGCTGGGGTCACGTATGAGATCTGGGTTAAACAAAGGCCCTTCAAAACAAAGGAGCATTTAAAAATCCAAATTATTTCAACAATCTGGTTGAAATCCTTCTGCTCAAACAATTGTGGCAATAGGAGTGAGGAGGCAGTAAAGCGTAATGTGAAGCAGCAAGGAACAGCCAAAGACAACAGGCTCTGGAAAGGAGAGGAATGGGTGAGGACTCCTTACACCAGCTTTGTTTCTGAAGAAAATGTTTATGTAACTAAACCTTGAAACACTGGCTGAAATTGGCCCCTAGTCTGTGTTATTTAAATGTAAATGTTCCCTCAGGCAATAAGCCTTAGAAACTAAAAGATAAGAAATAATAAGCAGGAACTGAGTGTTACGTGCATTTGCAAACAAGGGTATTTCCAGATACCTCCCATGATTCTGTATTTGCAAGTTTCTAGGCTGGAAAGAAGAAAAAAACCCCAAAACCTTGGTTTTTTTGTCACTTTTTCCAGACTCCTTTGTATAAGCAAAGGTGACCAAACAGACCATTAGATGTGCTCTGCATTTTGATCAGCTGCATAACTTTGCTGGGATGTGTTCTGGCCAGTTAAGAGTGTCAAATTTCTGAGCTCCACGTGAACGCCTGATTCCTGCAAAGCTACGTACACAGTGGCATGCAAAAATGGGTTTTTGCTGAAACGGGATTTCACCAGCCTTGGTAGGTTTTGTGTGTTTAATACAAACCAACAGATCTGCTGGTATGTATTTCCATCTGCTCCAGGTGTTATAGCCGGAGCCCAGAGAAATCGATACCAACAGAAACTAAAAGAGATCATTGGAAGATCTGACTAGTACTTTCAGCAAGATAACAATAGATAAAACAAAACCTAGGCAGAAAGAAGTGCACAAAAATTAAAATATTATTTCAGCAAAATGAATCTGTGACCTAAAACAAATGGTACTGCTCTGTCATTACACAGATAGTTCACTGCATTTTGGCACGAGCAGCATTTGTCGAAGGGGATGGTGTTAACTCCAAAGGGCCAATCCTGTAAGATATAAAAAAAATCATGAAAGTTCTGGGCGTGCACACATACTGAGAGAAGAGTGCTGCTTTAACTGTTTCTCAAATGAAGATAAGATTTTGCAGCAGCAGCCAGTCCAGGCATTAAACTCTCTTGAGGTCAAATGAAATTCTTTGTACAAAGTGTGTGTGGTATCGAGCTTTTCTTGTGAAACTGTCATCTAGGTCACAGTGTCAAATTGGATACCGTATAATACTAATTAAAAATAATTGCTTGGTAATTGGCACAGAGTGAATGTAGTGATCTACATCTTACAGGATAATAAAGATTAATTGCTGGTCTAATTAAGATACATATTCTCACATTGTTGTGATATTTAATTCTCCTCAATATATAAATTAAAAGGATAATCAATATGCACAGAACAATAATATCTGTATAAAAAGCAAAACTGTTCTATAGTGTAAAACTTCCTCTTTGTAGTAGTTTTTTGTTTTTAAATACAGCATATTTCTATAGGTAACAGAAACAGGAGGGCATTCTATAGAAATTCAAATATCTTTTGTGGGAAAAAAACCCCATGTAGTTCCTATACAAAGTCTGGCCTCAGAGAATTATGCATTCCTGTGTGCTAGGCACAAGCACATGATGACTGACAGAAAGGAGAGTACAGTAATTGGGTAACAGATTTACGGCAGCAGTATATGTTTGTGAGCAATAACTTGTCTGACAACATGGTGTTGTAATGTCCTGTGTTGTGTGCACATCAACTGTATTGCTTGAGCTCTGATTCATTGTATTGAAGCCTAACGCTCATGTGTAAATAATTCCAGTAGTCATTGCTCGTAGTAAGGGCAGAAATGCTGGTTCAGAGCCATAGGCACCAGGAAGTGTAAGAGATTGTTTAATATTCACTTTGCATATTCCTAAAAAGTAGGTGCATGATTTAACAATAGCAGGCACAACCACGTTTATTTTTAGCTGTTGTTTTAGCCATGCTTCTGGGTTTTTTTTCCGCAGTCTTTCTTATTGAAGATTATATTGTCTCAACATAGCAGACTACTTGTATTTTATTATTTGGGAAAGCATGAAGAAATGTTTTAACTGTATTGCATTAGCACCTTCAATTACATAATTTCAAAAAATGTGAGTTTCACATTTTAAAATGGGACTGCCATTTTTAGAACATTTTGCTTATTGTGAATTCTGTGCAAAAAGGAGATGTAGAGCAGAGAACATGACACTACAAAATGCTGAAGAGCTTAATGACGCAAGAACCAATGCCAATTTCAGAGATGTATTTAGGTGCTAAGGAACCAGCTAAGCACCCAGCTTCCACTGATTTCATATCGCTTCAAGTTAGGTACCCAGAATACCTTTAAGGCTCTGGATCTCAGCGTTTTTGCAATAGAGTTCAGAATCCATTAATCAATAAAAGCAGAGCCCAGTCCGGATGAATTGGATTCCTGTAGTGTTTTTGAAACAGTAGTCTTTGGGAATCTAGAATGCCGAGCAAGAATTTACCCGGTAGGAGAGGCAGAACAAGTCAGACTTGCTTGTCTTGTGTGAGCAAGATGTAGTGCTTTGTGTGTCACTCACAATCCTACCTTTGACATTGTGTCCAGCTCCAGGAAAGCAGATGGAATAAAGGTACTAATTTACCTAATATATACAAACTTCTTAACAAATGTAGATTCATGCTGTCTTTCCCACAGATGATTACTAAGTGCTTCCACACTGGTAAAAGAGGCAAGAAAATTTTTCACCAGTAAACAGTTCTTAAATCCTAATAGGAATTAATCTCCAAGAGAAATGGGATGGCATGTAGCATTTCTCTGCTAGCACAGGTTCATCTTCATCCTCGAGGAGGAGGGGTAGCCTTGTCTGAACAGTGTTCAGAGGTCCTCAGAACCCAGTTTCTCTGATCGTGCCCTCTGTCAAGTGCTGTGTGCTGTTAGACCGTTACTGGCCGTCTCACACAAAGCCTGCCTCAGAAGGCAAAGGTGCTTGACTTTTGCTGCCACCACTTCTCCCTTCATTAACTTGCCAGCATTGCGAGATCCCTGCAGCATAAAATGCCTACTAGACCCCAGCTAATACCTCCATGAATTCCTTAGTCCTGATTTTGCTGCTGTTACAAAAACTGCACTGCTACATGGTCTAGAGTCACCTCTTCATTGCTAGCAGTGGAAAAAACATCTGAATGCTGTTAGTGCTGAACATACCTTTAAGCCAGGCGTGTGTGCATCTGTTCCAACACATCAGACATCCCTAGCTGGTAAAGTTGTGTTGCTTTTACAATTTGTTGTGTAACAAGGAAGGCTGAAAGGAACCTTAATATGGCCTGTAAAGTCTGAGTGCCATTTTAACAGATACCACTGACTGAGCTGGGAAGAACCTCAGGCCCGTTTCCTTTGGGAGTCCTGTGCATCACAGTTACTGTTAGCCACACCCCTGCTGACTAAAGATGACTCTACCGGTGTTTTGCAAGAGAACAAACATAATGGCGCTTTGTTGAATAATGAAGTATGATAGAAAGCCTGAATTGATACCCTCACTGATAACAAAACGGTGTCATTATGTCACACTTTAATTGTTTAATACACTATCATTTGCTTTCTCTCCAAGACTGCAATTAAATTATCAAGGATGCTGTGACCTAGATGCACAGAATGACTTAGTAGGGTCTAGACACAGAAGTCCAAAGAGATATCTCACATTATGCACAAAGCCCACAGGCTGCTAAATTCCTGAGATGCCTGATGTTTTCCTTATACAAATGCTCAGATCTGCCTTTATCTTCGCTATACCAGCAGCTGCACTTGTCTTACACCAAAGCTCATCTGTGATTCTCTAATTAATAATCTCTTGCCTAAACTTCCACACTTGACAGCACACATAATATGCTACTGTAGCGAGCTTTGAGCAAAATTGTGGCACTTTCACTCAAATCCAGGGCTGTTAGCATTGAAACTCTGTGTCAAATAATAGTGTGTCTGTGACCAGAGCTGTTCTGCACGAGGTTTGGATTCTCTTCAGTCTGAGGACATCTATTTGTAGCAGTGGACCTAACTCTTCACATATAGTATTCCACCAAAAATGCTACCCAGAAATAAAAAATAACTTAGATTAGACAGAGCAGGACTCTTAGCCTAGACATCAGGCTATACAACTAATAGCAGAAAAGTATAGAACCTGTTTTCTGCTCCTAATTCAGTTTGTTTAATTAACTGTAGGCAATAATTAAAGAAAGTGCATTGAAAGATCTGGCAACTCAGATGTAGGCACAGATTTGTCTTTCTTTAAGTGAGTTTCTTAACTGTTCAGCTAGAGAAAGGGCATGTTTACTCCCTCTAGCCCAAAGAGGTTTGTTATTTTCTGTACTATGGCACAGGTCTTAATAAGGGAAGTGTAGAGTGTCCCACCTCTTCCGTGGAAGAGCTAGAAACCAGGTTGTTACACCTCTTCTCAGGGCCTGACATTCCTGTCACACATTCTGGCTGGCCACTTTCTAGGAAAATGCTCTTTCCAAAGAAACGGACCTTACTCCTTCTTCCTAGAAAACACAAATCTAAGTGTTCAGTATTTAACAAACAGCTTTTCTAGGTCCAACGGGCATCCTTTTGTTTTCTTCTGGATGTGGATTTCTTCCATGAGAAGAAGAGTTGCATTGGATTCTATCTGTATGCATTGTGTTTTGAACTCTACCAGTTTCACAGACTGGATCTGGATTTATGTGCCAGGTTTTAGGTTTTTATGGCAGTTACAAAGGAGAATATTGACCTTTCCCTTATATGAATGCACATTTGTTCAAAAAATGCAGACTGTGGTGAGCCTGACATGTCGTACATAGAGAAAATTCCTCATAGAAAGACATCTGAACAGTTAGTGTTGTAAAGGGGACAACTAACAGAACATAGGCCCACAGAGCAGCTAAAAATCCACAAAGAAGCCATCAGATACCATCTGAAGACACATCTCCCTGTTAATGGGGCCTCTGTGCTCTGTCTGATCCCATCTTTCACAGTAACAACTTGCATGCTGGACTCAGAATCTGTCTTGTGAGAGGGAGAACTGTGTCTGTCTCTATTCCATGTGTATGGATCTCTGGTGGTATTTTTCTTTGGTTTTTGTTTTTGGTGGGGTTTTTTTCCAGTTACAATAACCGTAGTAGATAAACCGTGCTGTTACTGTTCGAATGCTAGCAGCTGTGGCACATCTCTCTGGCTTGTATGTGTTATTTTGTCCGCTGAGTAGAGGCACACAGGCTCAGTTATTAACATGGTGATGTATGTTGCTGTTAGGAGATCTGAATTAGTGTAGTGTCTGTAGTGCCAGTTTTGATGTTAAATTGTGTAATTCTTTAGTCCTTGTACTCATAGTGGGGCCCCCCTCAAGGGCAGGAACACAAGTGATGTTTGTGGTATTTTTCTCTAAGTTTATATTGCCATGAGCCATTTTCTTTTTCAGATTGCTCTGTCTGGCTTTTTGAGAAGGTTTTTCATTTGGCTCAGCTGTCTGGAACTCCGTAGGGGTTATTTAGGGAAAAATTGTCTGTAACTTTGATAAATAAAGATAGGGTGAATGGTATGAATGAAAGTAAAAGACTTAAGTGAGGATGTGTTTTAAAACTTTCAAATTACTTCAAAACATTTGACTTCAAAGTAAAAACTTCTACAGAAGTAGAACTTCTACTGAAAGCCTCAATATACTCGTTACTATGCAAATAACTTCACTCTCAGGTCCCATTCTACTTCAGATGTTTTTTAAGCCTGCTTGTAATGTTTTATCTGTTGTTACCAAAGGCTGCCAAAAATATAAAAAATGTTAAATGCAATAAAATTTGTAAGCTGCTAACTATTTGGTGTGAGGGATTGGTTGAGGGATAAAGTTCATTATACTATGATTGCCTAAAAAACAAGCCAGGTGAGTTGTACTAAAAAACAAACAAACAAAAAAAAACCAACAAAAAAAGAAGTGGTTTGTATTATACAGCTTACAAGCAAAGTTTTGACTGAGAGTTTGCCTGGTAGGTTTTAGGGTTCCCTACCTACCAAAGTCAACAGCAGAAATACTGAAAGGAGTTTGAAGCATTGCTGTAGCACACGTCTACCACTTATTGAGTACACTGCATGCGCTCACTCTTTCTGTCTCTCTCAGTATTTTCAACAATTCCTCGTACCTTCTTGGTTCTGGAATTTAGTTTTGGGTCCATACGTAAGAGAGAGGCTAGTTTCCTCCTTAAAGATCTTGTTTGCCGCTTGTAATCTGTGTTTATGCATATATTTTCAAACACAAGTGGTGGGGTTTTTAACAGCTGGTGAAAACATTTAATTTCATAGGAATTTTACTCTGTGCTGTAAAATTCAGTGTCCATTCAGAATTACCTGTTAAAGCTTCTGTAGTCAGGCAGTTCCGGCTTTGCTTCAGGTTTAAAAAGTTTCGGATATAAAGCTTCCAGCAGCTCTGGATCATCCCTAATGGCTTCTATCCAGGGAGACTGATAATACTTCGGCACAGATGTAGTGTTGAACTTTTCAGGAGGAATTTCTTTCAATGGTCCAGAATATCCTACAAGGTGATCAGCACAAAACCATAATAACAATACTTCTCATTTTCTGCTTCCTGACCACCATCCTACGCAACTAGGAAGTAATATACCATCATTTCACAGTTAGGTAAAAAGAAAATTGGATCAAGTCACCTGGCCAAAGCTACACAGAAGCGGAAAGCTGGCAGATGGAATTTGTAGCCTTTTAAATAACTGCTCCAAAGTATTCTAACCTCCTTGGAGGTTAAGTTTATTTTAGTTTTATATAAATTCGGTTTTATCATTTGTTTGAAACCAGACTATATCTACACAGCCCTCAGGCTGAATTAATAAAGAGATTTGAAAAACAACCTTTTGGTTAAAACTAAGACAACTTGATAGTCTTTGGGTTGAATTTTCCAAAATTATTAAAAGGAGTTAGGATCACAGGCATTATAAAGGAGATTTTGTCTTTGCCTCTGCTTTAAATTGTCCTACCTACGTGTTTCTCTGGTCCTTTTCATGATCTAAAAAAGTGAAGAATCAGTTGTTTTCTCTGCATAATCATCTGAGGATCAGGCTCCGATCAGATTTTTACTAAATAAGCAAATTCCATATTCTGTGTAATTTCTCCTAAAGCCAAGTACAATATGGCAGGAATACAAGGGAGGGCAGGAGGGAAGCCAGACCTTTATGTACAATTTGAAGAATTTAAACCAGCAAGGGATTATCCAATTAGCTGAGTTACACTTTATTTGAAAAACAAGGGAAATGTCTTCTACCCTCTTATCCTCTCACTACATCTACTTTTTAAATTAATGCTGTTTCCTTCTATAAGCTTAAAAAAAACCCTGTGGTTTCAAATCTACTCCTTTTGCTGGAAATAAACCAAATCATTTTTGGGCTTGAAGGCTTGAAGGAGGGCTTGAAGATTTCTATCATGTCTTAGCAATGGAAATTACCTCTGTTTGTGTTGTATTTGACCCATGGATGCACAGAGTCACTAACAGAGTAGCGTTGACCTAGTTTACATAGACTGGAAGAGGTCTGCACAAAACCTGCATTGAGCAATTCTGAACAAAGAATGAATTTGTAAAAGCCACAGTCTGCTCATGGATAATTCATAAACAGGAAGAAGAGCTATATCATTGAATAAATTAATTAAAACAAATTAGCTTTCTCTAGTCTTGAAAAAATACAAAATAAAGCCTTCTTGTAGCTCACTGCTTTAAATAAAGACAACAGTACCCTCACAGTTAAGGACTTAAAAAAAGAACAGTTTATACAGCCAGAGGCAAATTCCTTTTTAAGTTTTTCTAGCAAAACTTGCAATGAGTTCAGATTTACATTTATGGGTAAACAACAATGGATAACTTTCAGACTGTTGAGCACCATATTGCATATTAGAAATATAAGTTTGGCAGAGAAAAATCAATATATTTTTCTGATTTTCAATCTGAGGATCTGTTTCTCAATGTTTATAAGATCAATAAATATAGGAGCAATCTCTCTTGATATTAATGTATGGTTTCACTTTAGGGAAAAGTAGTACAAAAGGCATAAAAAAATCTTTAAAAATGAACAGAAGCAGTCGAAGACCACTGCTTTATTTTCTGAGGGAGATTTTGATTAGTTATCTGATTTTTCTGATGCAAATTTATTGATTTCTCATAGAGAAATCCATTAACAAATTCTTGTTAAAGATACTATTTTATAAAGAGGTCCTTCCTCTGCTGTGAAATGAGAGTTAAATACATTTAGTGTCTGTAAACTCATACATTACCTGGGGCAATGTTGTCAGGGTGTGGTGGGCTGCGGGGATCCGGTGTATTAGGAGGTGTCATTGGGGCGTGCTGGGGAATTCCTTCAACACTGAGACCGTCCATTCTGACACTCTGTATGGGCTCTCCACGCTACATTAAAATAGAAATAAATATCATTGACAGCACAGGCAAAAAAAGCGTCTGTGATTCTCTGTTGAGGGTTGGAGCAGTACTCTGATTTACAGCCCAGATGTCAGATCCAGGGTATGCTACCTGAAGACGTACTGTCCTGCTGCTTGGTAGCGTTCCCCAGAATTTTCTGGCTGTTAGCCAGATGATGAGGAACAGTTTCACAACTCTCTTATGTTGGCTGTGTTGGCAAAACGAATCATTTTTCATTTTTAAGAATAGTATCCCAGCACAATTTTGAATGTCTGTATTACAGGTGTGTGAATGCTATATTGAAAGGACTGGAGGTGTGAGCTACATCAACAGCACTCCTGGAGCCTTGTAACAATCCAGCTGTTGTGTGAGCTTTTCCTAAGTTTGGGGTATCTAAATATTGATACTCACTCTACCAAGAGAGTTTGTCCCATCTGCTGCTCACACCAATGGCCACAAAACCCGCCTGTGCCCATGGGCTGTGTGGTTCACAGCACAGAGCAGGTCCGGTCACTTTGGCAGGGGGGCCCATAACGTGTCCCTTGGATGACTAGACCCCAGAAGCTGTTATGTGCCTGACAGAGCAGCCTTGCCGCCCAAAGATCCAAGAAATCTGGCAAGTTTGAGTCATTTGAGTTTCAAAGCACTGATTCGTCAAAGCTTCTCTTCCCATTTTAGTTGAAAATTCACTGCATTTGTTGAATTGCTTTTGTTTGGGTTTTCTTTTCCTTTGTTTGTAATAGAAATAACTTCAGTGCAGGTCACTTTCTGGAGATTAATGATATGCTGTTATTTTCCACCCTCCTATCAGGCCTAAGGAAGCATCCAAAGGCTTAATCATTGTTACATAAATATAGAATGAGAGTCTCGTAAGAAGTCACTATCTTATTTTAGCTGTGACACATACACTAAAGACAATTTAAATATAGACTGTTTAAGAGTTTCTTAAAGTAGGATAGCAAACAAATAATACTTGTTTAAACTTGAAACAGAAAAAGATCAAGGCAGTATGTTTTGTAGCCGTCCTGAAGTATGTTAGAGAGACTAATTTTGGCAGCCAGAATCATAGAGATGATGAAGACAACACCAGTGGTGGCTAGACAGGCATTTGAGGGAAGGGAACAGAAACCAGAGGCATTGTTTCTTCTCATGGTGGAATGTCAAACTGACTGTACAGCGTGTGTATTCTGTGCGTTTTTGTGGGAAGAAGTTGATCAGAGGGGAACTGGTTTGTTAGGCTTTATAGCAAAAGCATGGTACTGGAAACAGAAATTCTGATGAGACTGATGGTGTTGTGCTCAGAATTTATTTGTGTGGCTTCTAGTGCTCAATAGAGGGAGAAATTGGGGGGACAGTATGCATAGATGTGCTTCTAAATAATTGTGTTATATTAACAGTTTTGGGTGTTCAGTAGAGTTATGCAGATTTTTTATATGGGATTTCTTTTGTTGAGATTTATTTTTAAAGGCAGATCTGTCAAAACTCAGACATGATCCCATTTGATCCCTGGGTAATTTAATATCTGTTGAGTGAGTGACCAAAGAATGTTGAAATATTTACACCATTAAAAAAACCATAAAAATTTTTATTCTATGACATATGATATTAAGACATACTTTTTATTCCTGAGTAAAGTTCATTTTTTGTATGGGAAGTGTAAATGGCACAGAATTACAAATTATTCACCTTTACAGCCAACAAAGCATAGAGAATTCCTTCTACAAGAAGGGGAAAAAAGAGTGATTTCAGTTGTGATATTGGAAATATTGAACTTGTGTGGGTTCTGTAGGGGTTGGATGCTAACGCAATCATAGCACCGCCTATGCAATGATGAGTTGTAAATCTTCAGGAAGGAGAACTGCTGTTCCATGAGAAATATTTCCTAGGTCAATAATAATTAACTTCTCTAGCACACACTTCTTTTCAGCTTCAAAGCAACTTAAAAGTCCTGTGACAAATTCTGTGTCTTTAGTTGCATACCTTCCTATCTGAAATCAATGAGGATGCTCACATGTGACTGAGAAGCAGAATTTAATGCAGTACTGGAATTAGAGGGGCTGTTTACATGCTGTATTAGTCTGGGCATAGAGTATTCATGTTCAAATAATTAAACCTTGCAGCACACTGGAGAGTTAGGTAAAATTTATGAAAGTTGTTGTCCCTATTTTCAGATATTAAGCAAAAGATTTAAGTATTTTGCAAAGGCCACAGATGAGACAAATTGCAGGTGCATTTAGTTCCTGCCATGAGGATTGCCAGGATACCACTAATGCTTTAATCCAATTCCTGAGGGACTAGTTTGAAGAATAATTGTCTTTCAGTGACAAGCTTAATCCTTTTTCTTCTTATTGAGGCAGGCAAACCAGAAGTGTGTTAGTGCCAACTGTGAGAGTCGTTTTGCTGCCTGGGAATCACATTGAGACCACCAACCTATTTTAATAAAAGTACTGGTTGCGTGAAAAAGACTCTTATTTCTTCCAACCTTTTGAATATCATCAACTAGTTAATATCGAATAGTCAATGAGCCAGTTATTACAGGATAAGAACTCTGATCACTGGTAACCTGAATCAGCTTTGGATGAGAATTGTTTGAATCTTATGGCCTTAAGTATTGAGACCTTCAGATTTTTTATTTGTCTATAAGAGCTCAATAAAATAAAAGTGGCTCACTTCATGTTATCCTCATTCTGGTAAAGGATTTTGCTTTTTTTTCCTTCTGGAACTACAAATAAGCCATGCACAACATGCATCATGGGCACCGAGGGAACTCCAAGCTAGTCACACTGTGTTTCATTAATGTTATTACAAAATACTCACATTTCTTGGCTTGTTTGCTACATAATGATAGTTTTCGTACGTGTATTTGTCAGATCTCCGTTGACGTCTCTTGAAGAGTCTTGCCCCTCTGTTGCTGAGTGTCGATAGTTCCTCTACCATGATATCTCTGGGGGTGCTGACCTTTTTTCCAAGGTTTAACGTGGGTGAGACTGCAATACAATGGATAAATACATACCTCTGTTTTTCTTAAATGCCTGATATTGCTACCTAAAATCCAACAACATCTAAATGTGTGCTTATCTAACACAGACCATAGCTGCATATGGTGTTAGTGAAATTAATCATCCATCTAAAATTTTGGAGCACAGTATTGAACACTACAAACCTGTGTTTTTTTCAAAGCTGTTAAGCACCCCAAGCTCCAATTTTACTTCAATTGAATGACATTCAGCTGTTTTTAAAATTGGGTCTATAATGTCCTACACACTGTCTTAATAGCAGACTGGTAAAAACTGGCTTCTGCTGAAACCAGGAACAAAATCCCATCTGATCCCAATGTTCCCAAATCAGACCTTTGGTTAGCTTTGTGTGTCCTGCATTAGACAGCTGAGGAGGTAACCGCTTTTAACCATACCTACCAGATTCTTATTGCTTATAAATAATTTATTTTCAATTATTCTTTGACATCTGCTTGCTTTTGAAATCCAGGGCATGTTTCGTATTTTAAGAAAAGTTTGCATTAGAAAGTCTGTATTAAATAGTATTTTTAAACTATTTATAAAGAAGCTTTCAAAATAAAGCTCAAGGTGTTGAAAGTGAGAGCCCTAACGAAGAATTACAACATCCTTCTAGGAACTAATACATTTAGACCATTTTATTTTTAATACCCGCTAAGAGGAAACTGACTTACTAGATGCAATACTACTTTATTCATTGCTTGGGAAAAGCTCCTTCTTTGTCTTTAGTGACCTCCTGGGGGATTTGAAAATGAAGACGCATAAGCGGGAAAGGGGCCTTCAGTTGGGACTGTAAATGGAGAATTTCATTAGTAGTAGAATGTAACAAATATAACAGTAATTGGATCACATAGGAAGAACAGAATTTTGAAGAAAACAATTCCTATTGCCAGTTACATTAATATTTATAATTTTATTAGTTGAAATTGTTCTCCTCAGTTGTTCATAGACTTCAGGATGAAAAATAGGAAGATGCAGTGTGCTTTGAGGATTATATCAATGGTCCAGTATGTTTCTTTGACCCACTTATTCAAAGTCACATTCTTTTATTTCTTTAATAATAAGACAATCTGTTCTGCAGATATTCTTATGGTCTACAGGATTTAAAATTCTGAACTTTGACATATATTTTAATGCATTAAAATTAAATGAAAGCAAATTATATGTAAGACACTGTATCTTGCTTCCAGAACAAGCACATAAGAAAGCCAGTTTAAAATTAATGTTGTAAATTAATTAACTGCAGAAGGTACTTAATGTCAAAGTTAATATTGCATATGCCAGGGGGGAAAAAAAGTATTTTCAGAGTTTTATTTTGAGTACATGGCATGTTCAACATGGTGTATGTCTCCTAGTAACTTTAGGTTGTAAAAACAATGTGGTTTGCTGATATGTAGGAAAACTTAATTGAGACCGGTATATTAAATATTTAGCTGAAGCTGTATAGACAGGCATTTTCCATGTGGGCCTTGAAGTGCATCACTGTTGATCCACTTCTGTTCATACTGATTTCAATGGAATGTTTGCAATAGATGTAACTGGAGCAAGAGCAAACTAACTGGTGAGCCAGAACATGCACTTCTGCTTCAAAAATACTGTACACAAAGAACCCCAACACCCTCCTGTTATTTCAGAGGTGACTGCAAAACAGAAGGTTCTTAATGTGGGAGAAAAATGACTCAGCTTTTCCAGTGCAGCCATATGAGTGATAGATAGTGGTGGGGTTTGGGCTCTGTGGCTGAAATAAATGCTCTAGTTATTGGCCTTTGCCCTGAAATTTTGACCCACAAGTCATCTTTTGGTTTTGTCGTTTCTCAAGATTACTCCAGGGGGATGGACTGTTGGGTGGTTTTCTCTTAGTAAGGAATAAGAAATTTACCCCTCAAATTAGCAACAATTTCATGCAGAAAAAGCTTTTCTTCATCGTACACGGAGTGGGTAGTATGTACATCTGCAGAGACTGGGGTGCCGAGGTGATTGCAGATCTCTGTCCAAACCACACTGTATTCGCTGGGACATGCTGGATGTTCACTATTTTGGGCCTTGCTGTTCCCTTGTTCTTGTTAGTGTTAACTAAAGGCTCCAAGGTACTTTGTAACCCACAGTTGTGTGCTATTGTGTATCCAGGCAGCATCCCAAAAAGTTAGGTGTGAAATTCATTTGAATCCCTTGCCAGCTAAAATCTAATCATCTGTCTGGTTGTATGATGTGTCTAGGGATTGTTTCAGTGTCAGTGCAGAAAAGGTGATGAAGAATGAGAAAAGGAGGACATTTAGAGGGTGATGGAAAGAGAACATCAAAGCCATAAGTGGGTTCTGTAAATTAATACTGGAAGTTTAATTCCTAGTTTAATCCTAATCTTAAACTTTTAGCTTCATTTCTCTGTTTCTTCCTGCTAAGTCCTTCCTGTCCTGTGCTTAAAATCATAACAGGCTGTATTTAAATATGATTGATAAAGTTCCTCCTGCATGCACTGCCTAATCCCCCTTTAATCCGCCAGTTTACAATTTTCTAAATACGTTCGTCTAGATTATAAATTTTAATAATGAATGTCAGATAGTGTGTTTGTTGTAGTATCAGAAATAAGATTTTTTAACTGCATCGTGAAAGATAGTTAATCATGTCACTCCTAAGGACTGCATTTAAGAAATAGTATAGAACTGGATGTGAGACTTAACTGTAATTGAAGGCTAACCTGATAAACTCCAAGGGCTTACTTAAACATACATACATACATACATGTTTACCAAGTAGCCTTAGAAATATTACAATTAGTCCAAGTCTGCCAGTGAAAAACCAAGGGGCTGGGGACATCACTACATTCACACACTGATTTACTACTACGACCTCTTCTCTGAGACCATAAGAAAGGTTAGAGTTGGTTTCTGTTCTTGCAGCATTTTATGACATGTAGAACTTCTCTGAAACACAACGTCCCCCAAGCCAGCAGGAGATGTGGACTTTCAGTCATTACCAACCTTGCCCAGATTTAAGACACTGATAAAAACTTGGCTGATTTTGTGTCTTATCTCAGCTGGTTCTGCTATGAATATATGTTAACAGTGAACTTGAGATTCACTGTTTTCCTGGAAGTGTTATGATAAAAAGGGTCTGAAATAAAATGCAGCAGGTATGCTTTCTGTGTGTCATTCCAAGCTACCAGGGCTTGTGCTACAGAATCTTCTGTTATTGTTTATGTCTGAGCGATTCACAGGTCTGTGAGACTGGCTGGACCAGTGCATTTAATTTTTATGTAATTATGGGGTGCAAGACCCCAGAAAAGACAGCAGTTCACCTGCTAGCTCTCAGGTTAGGCTTGTTGAATTAGCAATTAGGGGAAAAATAAAATGTTAACAATTAATAGAGCTGAATTTAGTAATTTAAAAACCTGATTTCTCCTTGTTTCTTCCAAGAGTTGTTCAGATTTGGCCCCAAAGAACTAGCATATATTTTGTGTGATTTCAACTTTGCTTATCCTTCTGTTTCTTAACTCTTTTCACTGAGCTGTACAGTTAGACATTTCAGACTCTTATCACACCTATTTAATGAAATTTCTTTTCTTTTTTTAAACATTTAAATATCCCAGGCATCCAAAGAAGACGCAAAAGTAGAATGTACGCTTAAAGAGTTACTATTGCCTTCAATGGCCACATATCCCAGTGTATATTGTAGGGTAGGCTGTCACATCTACGTGTATGTATCTAAACTTGACAGCAAATCTGATAATACGTCAATAATAAAAGGACATATTATGTGAGGCAAATGCCAAGCATTAGCACAGATTATCCAATAACTCCAATCATTCCAAGGACAGTACGGTAGATTTATTAGTATTGCTGTGAATAGTAGCAACATTTACCACATCAGATGCCTGGTGCCAAACAAGCATATGAAAAGCATTTTTCACCCTGAAGAGCTTACACATATAGTACTTGGGTTTACAATTAAAAAAAAAAAAAGACTTGTAATGAAATCTGGTCAGACTGGCTTTCAGACTGAAATGTGTGTTCAGTGGAGAATGGAAAGAGCAAGGAGGTATTTACTTAGGAATACAAATTACAGAAAAAAACTATGGAAATATCAGAGGGAGTAGGACCAGGCACTGAAACTCGTAGCTTCTTTTTCTAAAAACCTTATGTCTCTTGTCCTGCTCTTCCTGCAATCACAATGATCAGTGAGAGAGTACAGAAACCATCCCCAAACTCTTTGGAACAAAAGCCCACAAGAAACATTTTCAATACTGGAATTTAATGTTCAGTGTTTTATTTTATGTGAGCCATATAATTTGCGTAAATTCTAAATATGAATGGAGCTCGCTGTTTTTATAGTGAGGGTTGTGATGTGCTTATCAGTTTTAAAAAATTGATCTTTCACTTAGATGGTAAAAAGGGCTTCATGGGGAGGATTGGAAGGATCTCCAAAAGCATCCAGCACATACCTAATGAAAGCCAAGCAGATTTGTATTGCTGGCTGAGTTAATTGCTTTTTAAGGTGTCACACTAGAAGTGTAATTTCAAGAACCTGTTTCAGAAAATCAAACTACCTTCTCATAAATGTCTGCATTTTCATCTGTGCTACAACAGAAGAGTAAAATTTCTGCATATAAAATTGATTGGTGGCTGTGCGTTAGAGAGAATTGCCAAACGCTAGTAAGATTTGTTAGTTGCAAAGAAAGTTTGAGAGGATGGAACAGAGAACTAAACAATTGTTTCAAAATTTGTTATCATTCATGTAAAAAAGCAGAGTGAAACAGAGCAAAAAAAAGGAGGATACAGATCTGCATGTTTCTTAGATGATAGCGTTTTAAAATGGAATGAAGTCATGTTATTAACCCCAAATAATATTCTGAAAGGCTATCCTAGCAGAATGTACCTCAGCTGTTAGATGACTTCATTCCTCCCCAGCAGTTGTTCATCTGAAAATAGCTTCCAAATGAAAAGAGGCAACTACAAAAGGATTAGTTACCATAGGCAGCATGATACTCCCACAAGATTATTTATGGCAAAACACCCAGAGACAAAGCTGTAAGAGAGTTAAACTCTATGATTAAAAATATTAGGGAGGGCTAGAGGACATTGCATATACAGTAAGCTGGGTTCAGAGCTATACCATTTCTTTGTATTTCATCCATAATGGCTGATGCTTGTTCTTTCCTCTCTTTGACCATGGCAGAATGTGATAACATTGTGATTTTCTGATACGATTTTTCCTTGCTGAAAAAAAACAACACATTTTTACATTGTTGAGCCAGCTTGCACAATTCAGCCAACTTTAATTTCTAGTAGCCTCTTTAGAATGGCTGAATAGTGAATTCAGTTATTTCTGATTTTGAAATACTGCACTTTTAATTGTGCAAAATGCACCATCAGGTTTTGCTTGCAGACAGATGCTAGGACATGTTCTGGTGGATAGAAGATTCGAAAGAATGAACTTTGAGTTGGCTACATAAATTCTGTAGCAAAATCAGTGTCAGTGGTCTAGGCTGTCTCACATCAACACACACTAAAAGATGTAAAATCATAACTAATATTTTAATTACATCTTGCTTAATGATTTCAGAAATGTTATATTTTGACATTTCTTAATCTAATAAAGAATTTGAGGAACTAAATGAGATGCTCTGACATCTTTAAAGAAAGTGCATTTCTGACTAGGTAAAAAAATAAACATCTTTTTCCTTGCAGAGTCAAGAGGTTACATAAATGTCTTTTATCTGACAGTTTGTAGGACAGGCAATGTCAAAATATTTCAGGAAACAATACACTTACCCTACTGTTTTGTTGTGCAGAAAAAAACGATCTCAACCCTTTAGTTGAAGCTTCAGGAGTTAGTTATGTATGGGGATGACCTGCCTGGTCCAGGATGGTTTCTACCCTTCTGCTTGGATCTGCATGGTACCTAGTATCGAGACAAACTGAGGGCTGATACTCTTCAAAGGGATTGGCATCCAGCTGACATCAACTAGTTATATATAGAATCAAACACTCCAGCCACTCATATCTTCCTGGCGAAAGAAGAGAACAGAAAATATTCAACTGCACCCACAACAAAGAGCATTTATATCCCTTTCAGAGCTTATTGGGAGATTTAATGGAATGCCCTCACACTCATTCAGATCATCTCCTCATCACCTCTGAGAATAATAAGCTCTGTGTTATAACCAGGAAAGAGACATTTAAAAATAAGGTGTTAAATATACGGATGGGCAAGACTATATCAGATGAGAATGGCACGGGCTAATCCTTTAGTGAAAGATGAAACCATGCCTCAATAGGAGCTGATGGCTACAGTCGGGGGCAGATGGCTGATATACAAAGTCTATTCTGAAAAATAAAAGAGAAATTTGTCAGTATTATATGTGGTAGAGAGTAATTTCTCAACAGGCACATGCCTTGCAAGCTGTTTGTCAAACTCTCTTAATTTTCATGCATTAGGAACATAAACCTGCAGTAATTTGAAAATTAGTAATATTCAGCATTCCAGGATACTGTTGTATTAGTTAATCAAAGAAACGTGTGATATGTAGAGCACAAATATTCATGACGGCAACCAACTTCAGACAGAAAGAAACAGTGGCAGAAGGAAACACTTCCCTCTTACCATCCTGTCTGAATGCAGCTATCTGAATTACGGGGCAGTGAAAGCAAGATGAAATTCTTGTATTTCTGAGTTGGATTTGGGTTTGTTTTAGGAAATTTCCTTTTCTTGTACAAAATTATGGTCTTGTTTGCCTTGCAGGATTGATCAGAAAACTGCTTGAATCCTGATGACAGGAGAAAAGAATTCTGCCTGTAAATGGAATCTGGAGAGTAATAAAATACACCAACACAATGTGTATAACTTTTCAATCAAGAAGCACTCTGAGACAGGTAAAATGTATGTGCCTGATACAGTGTCATAAAAGTCTGCCTGTCCAACCAAACATTATTTTCCCTCAAGCTTTCTATTCTTAGGCTTAGCTTTGCAAAACATTTTTCCGCGGTCCTAGACATCTTTGCCCCAAAGAGGTGTTCATTTTAATCCTCATTATCAGAATTTACTGGTGGTGTTACCCACTGGTAATTCTTTTCTGTTTTTTTGCTTGGATCAGCCACTTTCAGCAGTACCAGCAAGCACAGTCAAAGTCTTCATTGAATCTTATAGATTCAGCTAAAAGCCAAGATTGTTCTCGGTGGTTCACCACCAAGCTGTCAAGTGGGATTGCAGAAGAGTCTGTCAAGGGTTCATGCTACTCAGTATTTTCTGTGATGAAGTAGAGGATGTCAATTAAATGCCAACCTAGGAAAGTTACAAGCCATCTGTAGGGCAGAATTTAAATGTTAAATTAATTTGGTGAACTGGAAAAAAGAAATCAAATGCAGTCCAGTAAAACCACATCCAAATGAAATTATAAAGTAGGCATTCAGCTGGTTGACACTGAACTTGTCTTTAAACTTGAATTTTTGATCCAAGAGGCATACTATCAAGAGGCATCCAAGTGGCATAATCCCATGTTTAGTCTATTCCAATTTCCATTAACTAATTATTTGATAGAAAAAAAATACACTAGTAAGATAAATTGTGCTTTTACGCTATTGGAACAGCATGTACGATTCAGCCAACTGTTACTTCTGGATGACTGCAAGCTCTTGAGACTGGTAGGATTCCTGTTAGAAATTACACTGAAAAATTGTTGAAATAATTAAAAATCAGTAAAATTAAAATAAGAAATAAAATGCAAAGTAGTTGCACAGAAGAAGGAAAAATCTTTTGTGGGGAAAAAAACTAAGGAATAACTGCCAACAACAATATGGCAGAAGAATTATATTTAATCACAAAATAAATATTAGTCACTGGTGCAGTACAAAAAAAGTCAAATATTTTGGGCTTTGCGAACAGAATATCAAAAGGAAGATAATCTTATTTTACTGCCACTGAGCAGCTGGAATATTTTGGTCATCTTTGAGAAAGATATAAAGATGTCAAGAACTGAAACAAATCCAGGCACCACATGCTAAGGAATATTACCTGTGAGGGATGAGTGAAAGAATTAGTTTGTTCTGCTTAGCAAAGAAAAGAAAGAGATGAGTCGCGATAGCAAATCTCTTAAGAAGTAAAATGAGTCTGTAATCTAGACTCCAATTTTGTTCACAAAGTTTGCAATCAGAAGTATTCAGCTTATTTTATATCAGAAATATAGACAAAGTATTAAGAACTTTATTTCTTAGAGGATAGCTGGCATTGGACCAGAACACTTACCAATGCCGTGGAAAGAATGTCTGTGGCAATTTTTAAAAGCTGCTGGTTTAGACATTCTGGTCCTGCCTCAGAGCGTGAGTATGAACTTGATGACTTTAGATTTCACTTTCAGCCTTAATTTTTTTGTAATTCACATGAAGACAGATACTCCCTAGATAGGAATAATCATTATTTAACAATCCCACCAGTTAAATATTAGTTGTGTTTTGCTTTTTTTTTTTTTATCTGGAATTGATATGGGAATTAACTTTTCTTTTTGGAATTCTATTTCCAGCACTGAGTAAATCCAGGAGCTCCTGTCTGGCCTTCACAAAGGGCCAGTACTCACAGATTTACATTACACACGTGTTTCGTTTGTGTTTAAGATTTTCACAAGCTTTATCTTATGCATCCAGGACCCAATTCTGATTTGGTTTGCATTATTTTAATATCTGAATAATGGAAATACCACAAGAATATCAGATGTTGAGTTTGGCAGCCCTGAGGAAAAAATGTGAACACAAACACTGAAATGTTTGGAAGTCACATTGAATTCAACCTACTTACTTATTTGTGATCTTTGTGTACAAGTCCAAATGTTTATGGCAATATTTGCAGTTCAGCAAAGTGCTTCTGATTCAGATTTTAAGAAAGTTTTTAATACTTTTGTTTATATTGAAACAATTTTCTATTTTACATGTTGTCACTTACTGCACTGTTGAACTTCAAAAGTATATTTTATTCCAAACAAAAAATGGTGACAGTGACCTACAGATGACACAACCTGAAACTTTACCGACAGATATTTTTATCTGTAAATTTTATCATTTAGAAGTTGAACTTTAAAAAGCATTGTAGGATTACTGTCCTAGAAATTACTACTTACTAGCATGTCAAGATTTTTCCATTAACTGAAGCAGAAATAAGCATATATCATTGCACTTGGAATAAAGAATGTGATACCCGCAAAACTGGAACTGATCCTGTTGAATGCTACTGTCTTTTATAATGCTCAGGAAGTTCAGGGTCCCCCAAAATATACCAAGTTGCTAAAACATCATTCGTATGTATATATGACTAATAGAATGTCCGTAATAATGAATAAAGGTCAAGGAAGGTGAAAGAATTACAGCACCATGTTACATCATAACAGATCAAGCCTTGCTTTTCAATGAGAGGTATTATTGAGCAAGTGGCAAACTAGGATGATTGAGTCAGCCTGCGAATAAGGACATCATTTACGTGTTCTTCCTTTAGGTCATTTTTTTTTAACCAAATAAGACTTTTCCTTCTGGTATTGTCTTTTCCAGCTCCTTGTGGGATCTTTCCCACCACACTGCTTCCTCTGAGTTACATAACTGACCGGAAAGGCGGCCCAGGCTGGCAAGCAGAAAAAGCCTGAACTACATACAGTCATCTGCTTCTGTAACGTATTTCTCGCTCATTTTCTCTCCTTTTCTGTCCTTTCCTTGCTTTGCTTCTGCTCTCTTCTCTTCTCTTCTCTTCTCTTCTCTTCTCTTCTCTTCTCTTCTCTTGGAAGAGAATGAATTATTGTAGTTTTCTCTTAAAAAAGACTTAAACTAGCAGCAATTTAAGTGTTGAATAATGTCTGAGTTCTTAGCAGGTGCTTAAATTCATCCTGAGACTGTGACTGCCATATGTGCTTAATTCTATGCTGTGAATTTAGATCAATGGACTATTCAAGTGAATATATGTGTAGTGTCTTATTCACAATATGAGTGGAATCAAGAGGTTCAGGGATTAGATATGTCTGTTTGCGAAAAAGGGGTTGTTGTTACTACACGATAACAAAGCCACTGCTCAATTGATGACTTAACAGGCTTTTATGTATTCTGTATAAATCTTAGCTTCAGACAGCTGTTTACAGGTCTAACTGTTACTGTGAAATACCTGACTGGAGCCAAAGAATAAATTAGGTAGCAGCAAACTGCCAACAGTTGCTTTTTTAAATGAAATTGGTCCTTATAAAAGTGGAGGTCAATAAAACATTGCAAAAATAAGGGATGGAGGAGTTTCCCTTCTGAAGAAAAGTTCCACTCTCTTCTCTTGCAGTGCCTCATTTCAGTAGTAGTCACAATAAAAGTGTTAATTTTTTTTTATCACAGACAAGTGAAAAATGTTGTAGGCAGATTTACCTCACAATAGATTTCCATGTGTGTATAGGACTTTTGGTTTGTGCTAAAGTCAGGTGATGTGTACGTAACAAAGAAATGAACATAAGTAAAAGGTGGCATTAGGAAAAAGCTTGTTCTGTTTGTCAAGCAACAAGTTGCTAAAGAAAGCTTGTATTTTAATATATTTGCTAAAACAAAATCTTAAAGAGACCTTTTTGCCTTTAATGCATTGAATAATTTTGTCAGTTCTTTCAGCTTCAGGAAAATCTGCAGACATGTTTCTCACGAAGTTAGCATGATCTAATTGAATGAACGCTTCTCTTGACAGTAGTAGGGAGATCTGCCATGTCTTTGTAACAGCTGAATCATGAAGAAGACAGACCTATAATCCTGCTTTTACTTAAGTTCAGCTAATGTGTTGCAAATGAAACTAAGTCCTATTATTGTTATAAATTTTCACTAAATGCTTCTTGCATTCTCACAGAGACAGTACAGGGTTCTCTATTTTCACTTCTAAATTCAGTTTCATTTGAATGAAAAAAAATTGTAGAGTTATCTGGAATATACATCTCTGCCTACAAAAAGTGTGGAAAAAAACATTTTAATTAATACGTCCAGTTTTAAGAAAAAGAAATCATTATTTTTGCAGCTGAAAAATGAAGTATTTTCATTTCATTTTGCTGGGTTAGTATTTTCTCTGTAGCTATGTTAGACAGGCAAGAGATCCATACATTTGAGGCGTTGATATAATGTATCCAATAATGTATGATGTATTTGTTAGTGTTGTCTTTCTCTTCAAGATCCAATGACTATCATTGTTTTTCTGGATTCCATAGGAAGACATTCCATGATTTAGTATTCTCATTATCTTCAAGTTTTTTTAAAGAAAATGGGATGGTTTATTGTGTAGGATTTATATTTGCCTCATCACACCTAGTAACAATTTACGTAGAAAGCTTACAACTCCCTCCCACCCCTGAAAAAAAAAATCCCTCCTGTTTTAACTGCCTTGTCTATAACATAAAATGACCTAAAGGAAGATGACAGGTAAATCTTGCCCTTGCTCACAGACTCACAGGCTGGCTTAATCATCCTAGTTTGCTATGTGTTAAATAATACTTACCCTCATTGACATGCATGGTTTCATAGTTATAAGTCTTTGGAGGCTGTGGTCTGTATTTGGCTGAAGTTAAATAATCCATAATAATAGGTACAAGAAGCAAGGAGCAGTCCACCAGCATTTTTTTCGATGCTGTGGGACCCTTCTGCAATTAGGACAGGTATATTAGAAATACATTTTCTGTGCAGGGGTAGTGATGGAGCAGAGCTTCACTTTCCTGGAGACACAACATCACCCCTACTACTTACCGAGAATGGTAAGTAGTACTTATGACTGCCTCCGCAGCCCCGGGGATGCTGTGGTACTGCTGGGAAGGTTGTAGTTTAGACTGCAAGAACAACAGATTAGGGGTGACTTCTCAAGATTTATTGCTTAGAGCTGGATCACACTTTCATGCTTTATTTTGAGACTTTGAGAGCTGAAAGACTGTCATTTAGAAACCAGAAAGCTGAGAGCCTGATTTAATCCCAAGAGCTAAGGCCACAAGCACAAGCCTGTACTGTCAAAAGACTTAATGAGAGCCAGCAGCTGGCCAGAAAGCTTTAATTTAGTGTGTGCATTTTCTGACGATCACTAGTTGAAAACTCATTCATTTCTGTGGGTGGTCCACTGCACTGGGAGGCTGGCATATTGCTTGTTTGTTTTTTTTTTTCTTTTATCCAGAGCATACAAGTCTTCTCACTGCTTATAACAATATTACAGTTTGACACAGTGTCACAAACGTATTATGCCTTCATAGGGAGCTGTTAAAGAGAGAAGCCTTGCTTCTTAAATGTTGCATGGCATGTATTTCTCTTTGGCAGGTCAATGTTTGTTTGGAATTAAGTAACGTTTAATTCTAACTTCTTTCTGCATAACCAATGAATCTATTTAGATGCCTTCACTAAAGGATTTGGATACGTGACAATTTATTTCATTAGCTTTTGATGCTGGCACTCTGCTTTTAAAAGGAAGCATTCCAAAAGAAAAATGAGTTCAAAGAAAAGACTCTAAACTTACCATTCTGCCAAGGTGTTGAATTTCTTCTCTTTGCTGAAGAGTGCCAAAAATCAAATTGGCAGAGTATCTTGGGGTTTTGTTTTTGAAGGTGAAGAGGGAAATTATCATTCAAAATATGGTTCATAATAGTAAAGTGCGTAGTATGGTTTTAAAGTATTTGAAGATGCAGATCTAACTCAAACCTCAATGTGTATCTGATTTTTATGAGCTCCATTGATACTGTTAGATCAGCTGGTTAATTTCATACTTCTTTTCCTAGCTTTGCATCGACAAATCTGACCATTCAGAATTAAGATCCACAGTCTGGACAATGGTTCATAAATAACAGGTGTTTTCAACTGTATTGGGGGAAGGTACATACTAATTTTTGTTTGACATACACTTCAGGCATCCTTTCAGTTTTCTGAAAAGAAACTAACAGAAAGCTGAGACTCTTATGAATGCAGGAGCTGGAAATTGAAAAAAAAAACAAAAACCAAACAACCTTGAAACTTGAGATTAAATCCTGAAATATTAACAGCGTTGCTGTCCTGGCTCTGCTTTGCTGACCTTCATCAGTCCTGACTCAGAGAGCAAATACTTGCCTTCTTTATACCCATTTAATTCTTTTCTGTCTCTTAGGGCAGCGACAAGCTTGGCAATTACACCTGGTGATGCTGGTGTTACTCATGATGCAAGGATCTTTTTGGCAGGAGCTAGGAGACAGTCACTGAAATGCCATCAGATGATGAAATCTTTGCATGTGGCTTCTTTCTCACTTAAACTGCTGTGAATCAGAGGAGTCTCCAGAAAAGTTAGCCAAGTACAGCTCCTGTTTGTGAGAGTACAAACAGGACTGAAGTCTGGCATGGCTGCCGCATGTGTTGCAGCTGTGCCATCGTGATCAGCAACACTAGTGCAGACTCAGCCATAGAGATGTTCAGGCCAAACGTTGTCTCCAGTTTCACAGTCTAACTTGGAAGTGGCTCCACCAATTAAGCTGTTCTGCAGCTCCTCAGGGTTCCTCAAACTGTGTCTGATGAAATTTGTCTGAAAGATGTTTTAAAAGCTTCTCTCAACAACCAACTCTGAACTCAGTCACCAGGCTTAAAATGTTCCTCTAACTTCTATAAATTTGGTGGTTTGAAACTCAGAGAAGACAAGAAGACTTCTTTTGTTATGAGCAAGGCAAGTGTCTTCATATGTGGTTTACAGTTCATATGTTTGCTTTTAAGTCAGGACAGTGTGAACCCTTAAAAATAAACAAAGAAAAGAGCAAAATTCTACCACTTAAAAATCAGCCTTAAAACGGTAAACACTGGTAAACAAAGCTGATAATAATCAGTAGGGAAAATAATTCATGATTTAAAGAAAAATAAACTCCTGACCCTACCTAGTAAACACTTGTTCAATTCTATGTGCACTTGGCCTACTGATTGCTAGGGGCCTGCAGTTCCAAAGCAAGACTGGACTAGTTGAAGCACAAGTATGCTTTAGCAGAAAGGTGGTCTGCAGGACAAAACAAAAACTTCTAGAGCTAGAAACAAATTTCAACAGAAATAAGAGTATTTGGACAATTTTTCTTACATTCAAGTATAAGCAATATAAATTCTGTGTTTATTAAGTATGGCTTATATAGCTTTTCATGCTGAAATAATTTTAAACTAAACATAAAAACTACTAACCTGAGAATATCACCTGAGTGTAAAGGCAGAGAAGTTGAGATGGACTTGCAGCTAAGTAGGAATTCTGTGGCATGCACTCACAGGAACTGTGTTGGCAGGAAATAGTCAATAACAAAAAAAAAAAAAAAAAAAAAAAAAGGAATTAGTTGGCCAAGTGTTTTCTTAGGAAAAAGTTGGCAGGAAAACACCCTTGTATATATAAAAAATTGGTACAAATAAGATGGAAAAGCTTACTTTAGCACTTCCTTCTTTTTCCACCCTTGAGAAAGAGAATAGTTATCAACATCTTGACTTGCTTCAAAAACAGGCAGCCTGGCTGGCGGCCATAGGTAGCCCTGCTGTGAAAACATTTCTGTGGCTGATACTAATACTTTGTGGTAACCATTACCATCCGGCAAGAAGCACTCTACAGAAGGTTAACACAGTAACTGTTTTATTGCTGATGTGTTTCAATTATTTTAAACACTTTTTTCGTGAAACAAATATATAAAGCAAGCACATTTTCTAAAAGTTATAAAATAAACAAATGATTAGAGACAAAACAAATAAAAGAAGAAAGCCATATTGCAAAGCTGTCTCATTCAGCCAATCAGTAAAGGAAAACTGTTTCAGGAAAAGTAGTTTATTATAAGAAAAGTGTTGCCATTAGGCTTACATCTAGATGTGTCCATTTTTATTTACTCTTTTGCTAAAAGCGGGTGTTCGCTGTTTCAGTTTGTTCCTCCATTGTTATGTACTCTGTACAGTTTATCATCTTGGCTGAGACCTTTGCGTAGTACTTCAGTGGACTTCTGGTTTGACAACCAATGTCAATATTCCTTTAGTATCTCAGGTTTCATTTATTACAATTCAAGTCCTCTGCCAGATGTCGTGGATACCCAGCAGGATGCCAACAAAGACATCAGGATGAAGGCCCTGCTGGTCTCCCGAAATGTGGTGGCTCGTATGAAGAGAAAGGTGGTTGGATGGATCGCTCTCCAACTCTCAGAGAAGCTCCTGCCGCTCTTCGAGGATGGAAGGCTGCTGCAGGAGCTGAGTGCAGCCAGGCAGCTGGGTGCAGGATCCAGCCCCAGGGCACCTCCCCTCCCATCGGCCACGCCAGCTTCCTTGCTCACTGTGGGCAGGGAGCAGCCATTGCTGAAGTCCTCCTGTCCTTCTCTCTGACAGGAGTGCAGCCAGCTGCAAGAGCTCTCCATCCACCCCTTCAAAGACTTGATGAAGGCTGTGGTGTGCTGCCACAAGAAGAGGATGAAGAATAAAGCGTGGAGAGGGGTGGTCCCACTCTTCTTCCACATGAGTGACCAGACCCAGAGCATGGCCAAGGTGCAGATTTCAAAGCTGGCCAGTGATATGGGGAAGGGCTTGATGACCCTGCAGGGGTGGCCTGGGCATCATGGACAAGGGCTGTTGGCAGCTGGCGTGGACACGTCCCAGACCTGCCCTTCCTGGTCCCGCAGATCTCAGCAGCGGCAGCCCATGGCCACTGAGACTTGAACACACCCTGAGGGCTTCCCAGATTTCCCTGCAGCTGTTGGAGACCAGGGCTTTGAGCCCCTGCCCCGCAGGGCTGTGCCCAGGTGTACCCCAGATGTTTAGGCCAGGACACATCGCAGCTCCCCAGGGCTCCAGGAGGGCTCTGAGGTGTGAGCAGCATGGCTGCTGCTGCACACGGCCCTTTGTGAGGGCAAGATGGCTCCACCACTTCTGCACACGGCCCTGTGGGGCAGGGTGGCCACTGCTGCACGCGGCCCTTGAGGACTGTGTGGGGGCAAGCTGGGGACCTGGGTGAGTGGAGTTGTAGGGGGATCTTGGGGATGTTTGGGGGGAACTGAGGGAGTCGGAGGGTCTGGGAGTACCTGGGGAGGATAAGGATCCGAGGGGACTGATGGGGTCTGGGGTGGGACTGAGGGGCTCAGGGGTGTTTTGGGGTGACTTCCTGCTCTTCCCCTTCCAGTTTTCTCCAGCTGCCTCGGCGAGACCAAGACAAGGGGCTGTCACTTGGGCTGAGGGGCACCAGCCTCATGGGGAGTCAGGCACGGGGCATCCCCTTTCCCCCAACCCCTGCCCATGACAAGGCCGTTCCTCCATCTCTTCCCCATCACTGGACCTGGTGGTGGCAATTCCATACTCAGTGCAGCTGCCATGACAGGAAGGATGAAGAACATCACCCTTCTAGAGGCTGCTCTCCTTGCTGAGTTGCAGCCTGCGATAGAAAGGACACATAATTTGGCATCCTTTTTAAGTCACTGTGTAGGCTGTAATACAGGTTGGAGGTGACCCCAGTGACTAGTAGACCTGAGCTAAAAATCCTATTTCTTCATGCAGAGATGTGCATGAGTGCCTGTGACCAGGCACCTAATTCTATTTTACAAGGAAAATGGAGAATTGATGTGATACTCCTGTTGCCCTGAGGAAAAAGTGTTGTGAACATGTGAACATACAGCTCCTTGAATTGAGGTGAGTTGGAAACTTTAGCACAGTTCCAAGAGAAGTGTCATCCTAGGTAACACTGGTTTCTTTCCATGACACTTGTTTGTCTGGGTACAGTTGCTATTTGTAAGTGATTCAGACTAATGTCTCAAAGTTTGGAGGAACCTTCAGTCCTGACACAGGGCGACTGTGTTAACCTTGCTTTACCCCGAGTCATTTTGGGCAAGGCAGCTCTCGTACTCATTGGTATCACTGAGTTTTAGGCCTAAGTGCCACAGGGATGATACTATTCTTTATGAGGTGGGAATATGTCTTGTGGTGAATATTCTGATATTGGGTGTAGTAGTTTTTAATTCTTCTTTCTTAACATATCCCTGATGCTATACTCACAAGAATATTTTGCTTTAAATTAGAATAAATCAGGGGAAATTGATTTGTGATTTAAAGCAGCTGAGGTCTCCTCAGTGGCAAAGCTTCAGAGAGAGCAGGATCAAATCTGCTTTCAGAGACATGCAGCATATTTCAGTAAGTACACATTACATAACTCGTCCCACATTTATTTCTCTTTTTAGTATCCCAGTGTTATGAAAATTATGTTCCCATTAATCATTACAGCCGCTCATCTTTTTCTGTGGAAATAAATTACCCTTTGTTGCCCTTCCAGCACAGGAACACATTTAAATCAAAACAAGTGTATATATATGATTGGTTCAGAGAAGGGAGTGTCAGCTAATGGGGGCTTTGCTACTGCAAAAGTATGAAACCAGGATTTGTCTCTGTACTCAGGGGATTGCAATGTTGTGTGGTAGTGTCACTTGCCAAACAAGATTTCCCCTTTAGCACACGCATAGCTTCTTTGAATGTCAATGGAAACTGCACGCGTTAATTGCAGGGAGACCTGCAGTTTGGTCTTAAATTTAATATTGAATCCTACAGCCTACTGTGTCATATCTACATCTAAAGACACTTTGTCTGGAAAAGCAGTATTTTCTAGAAAGCACCTATACAACTGGCAAAAACCAGTAGGCCTCTAAATTCCTGTTTAAGATTGTCACTGACTTTATTGAGGCTGTTTTTAAAAAGCATTTAGCGTTTGAATGTCTGAAATGACATATGCAGCACCATATTCAGGCTGCAAAACAGTGGGCTGATTTTAGGACATGATGGGCATTTATGCATTTTACTGTTTTTAGGTCTCGGCACTTCTGAAAAGTAAGTCATTTTTATTTACATGCTTTGAACACGGATTTGGTGACTTAACTTATCTAACACTGTAAATATAGAGGCTGGGTTATTTTTAGACTTCACAATGTGATACTGGGCAAAAGGACTTCTGAAACAGAGATTACTGATTACAAAACCACAAACTTGGACCAACGTTTTTCAGTAACTGTTCACCTTTCTTTTTTATTCAGGACATTAACTGGGAAGACTGAAATAGCAAGTTAAAGATTGGCTGCAGATGATGCTTAGGGAATAGATCTATATCTACAGGTCAGTTTTCTCCAGTGAAGAGACCTGAGGAAAATTCACCCTCAGGACAGACTGAACTTTCTTTTAAAGTATATGTAAGAAATGAATTCGGATTTAGTTGTACATGGAAAATAATTTTTTTATTTGGCCTCTGAAGAGAGACAGATTTCAATGAATTCACACTGGTCTTGTGGAAGAACATGTTATATTTTGGAAAATAAATATACAATACAAAAAAGACCAGAAGTTTTTGGGCAAAATAGGTTACTTTCATTCAGACAATGAAGTACTTAAGAATCAAGCTTTTCTGCTGACCTTTTCAATTTTGTGTTGAGAAATGAAGTCCTTACTTAATGGAGGTAGCAGAAATTAAGAAGTCGTCTAAATAAACTTTCTGGTCATCTTCAGCTGACAAGCATATGACCAAAGCAAGTGATGTTCCTTTTACAACCATGCAGTTTTGCTGACATTATAGGCACTAAATGTCAGTTAACATCCAGGCTTGTGAAGCAGGGACACCTGGGTGTGTTTTAAAAGCTTTCTGAGAATATTTGTTTAATAAAGTAGCAGAAAGACTATTTACTAGGTGTCACTTCTAAAGCTCTAAATCTACCTCTGACATTTGTGAAGGTTCTTCCCAAGGTGTTTTTGCATAGGCAGACTCAGTCTTAACAGAGAAGAGGTAAGATCTATTGGTTTTGTTTTCTTCCAGAATCAGAAATGAGATGTTATGGAGTTATAGTCTGGCTGAACTTGTTTTACTTTTGTTTTTTTTCGTTACCAAAGAAGCTTAAAGAGTTTCTGTCTTGTCACAGTTAATTTTGCTGAGGAAAGAGATATGTCTTTGCCCACCACCAGAGTGGTCTCTGTGTGAAAATGGAGATTCTTTCAGAAACTAAAGCCCAACTTGAAAGATTCAACACTACTCTTGTCACCATAATTAAAAAAAAATCAAAGTTCATATTTGGGCTTTTTTTTTCCTGTCTCACATTTAGGGAACCAATTTCTGAAGTCAGTTAGTGGTGCAAATTATTAACAGACATTTTTAGTGAATTGTCACTAAAGGGTACTCATGATGTTCTTCTTTATGACATTTCCAGTGTTTGGGTGTTCCCTGGTGATCTGATTAACTTCTAAGTTAGTTGAAATACTTCATGGCTGAAACATAGAAAGCCTGGAATTGAGAGGATGTTCCTTTTGTAAAGTTAGAGTAAAAGCACTAAATTAGAAGTACCTTTTCTTTGTTGCTGACATCAAGATGGCTCATGCCCTTATCTTTCAAAAGTTTTAATATTGTTCTCAAACAATTTAAAAGGCTCTGCTTGTCAATACCTGACCTCATTATATGAAATTGAATACTATATCATTAGCTTAAGCACGTATAAACTTTAAAACTGTAACAAATCACAACTGAAGAAGTGTTGCTATATTATATCGCCCAAATATACCTTTCAATTTGATCCCTATGAAGTGCAAAATACTGCAGTAGTTTTCACTGCACAGAACACATCTGCTGTACTACTGTGCAGTTGTTTTGGGGATAATTTCTAAGTTTATGAGTCATTTCTGGCATTTCTTCTTTTTTTCCCTTTAGCCATTATTAGAGTCATGCGCAAAAAATGCCCAAGGGAGCAGATTGCCGTAGTAAGGATGTATTTTACAGTGTTTTTGGAAGGTGTACAGTAGATTGGATACTATTCTTTACCAAGTATGAGCAAAAGCATTAGAAATAATACTTGCTGAGTTTCTATATCCAGATTACACCGTGATCAGTCTGCCCCTTTAATTTTTTTATAAAAGGTAACTTACTGCATCCCAATAATTGTGAATTCAGGTACATAACTCTTAAACATGGAGAATCAAAGACCAAATTTTGATCCATAGTTCCATCTTTGCATAGATGGCTGCAAGAAGAAATATTTTAAAGTAGCAGAAGGAATATTTCAATCTTGGAACATGCTTAGTGTTGTTGCTCTTATTTCTTCCTTCACAGATTCACTTACTTTAGAAACATTGCACTTCTAATGGGCTTGTTAGATGATTAATAGAAAACAAAACTCCTACCATCATATTTTCCACTTTACAACAGTCCAACCATGCCATGGATATTTTCCATTCTCAGTCTTGATATCCTACAGATGTGGAATTAAAACTTCTTGCACTATATGGGAATGCATCATGGAATTGTACATGCATGTTTTACTTCACTAAGTAACTTCTCCATTACTTTAACCATACTGAATGTGGGCATTGTGCCCAGTGGAATAACACGTGCTGTACTGACACTTTTGTACTTAATTCAGATAAAACTTATCTGTAAAATCAAATAGAAACTGCCAGCATTTACAGATCATTTACTTTTCCAAGTTCCTCTTTTGCTTAGGATGGTGAACAGAGCTAAAAGGAACAAGGAGCTATTGAATGTAAAAGCAGTAAAGGTTGCGCTTGGCACTTCAAGTTGTCCCTATAGTTCTATCTCCCTCAGAAAATATACTGCAAGGGTAAAAGTCATTGCTGCAGGATTTAGTGCTTTTTTGAGTGGAGAACCAGGAGTGTAAAGCTAATTTCCCCAGAAATGTGGACTCCCTTTGGTATGAATTCTGACAGATGCAATTCTTCAATGTCATTTCACTAGGAAAAAAAAATATGTGTAATAGAGAGTACACATAGAAATACAAAGGCTGAAAGTTTTTTCCTAAGGAAATATTTATCTTGATGCTATAATATTAGATTTAGAACAAATAGCTGTGATCTGTAGCCAAAGGAAAGAAGAGCCATGGATAAGCGGTGTCATAGGGAGGACAGATACAATGCTTTTGCTTTTTTCCCCATATCGTATATACTGTTAGGAATAAGATTAAAATTAACAGCTATATAATACTATCATTATCCTATTTGGAAGACTAAGATAACTTGGGCATGCATGGCAAGGAAGCTGGAAACACTAAAGTCTGTGTGATTTTTGAGAGTCCACATAATGTTTTAATTATGCCAGCTTCCTCTTTCTCTAGTCTATGTTGAGCCACTTACTCGTAGTATCTTGAATGGAAATGGCTGATATTTTATATTGCATCTGCACTTGCTGGACTTTGTTGACATGTATTTACATAAACTTACTATAGGTTTGTTAGTTGTCCTAAGGCTGTTCCTTGCTACCTTGCTTTTAAGGAAGATTAATCAGCAAAGGGTATGTTGTTTTCCATTCATATCCTTTCTGTCTCTTTTTTTCCAGAAGATTTCTGTTTCCAGGAATTAGCGTTGCTAATTCATTAGAAGAGATTTTTTTTTTCTTTGAGCCTTTTGTTTATAAAAATACCAGGAAACTGGTTTTATCTACATTTAGTATTCTGCCGCTTGTTTAGAAGCAGAGGTTAACTGTTAACTCTGTTGAGAAAGAAGTGGCAAGTTTGACAAGTTTTACTCACTCATTTTTAAATTAATCATCCAACTTATTAAAGCACTTCTCAAGGAGTCACAAAATTAAGCTCTTACATCATTTACAGTAACATAATTTTTCGTGTATGTCACCTTCTCCCCACATTAGTGGAAGAGACTTGTGACATAAACATGCCCTGTGTTGATTAACTGCCTTAATTTGATGCCTTTGAATATTGCTGTGTTATTCTTTTCCCTTTAGTGACACAGTTGAGCACCTTGGCAACAGCTGAGTGTATATTTTACTTCACTGTTAGGACAGATACAAAAACCCGTGCTCCTTAGTAATGGACATCATCAGGACCATCTGAGTCTTAGTTATTTAAAACTGAGATGTTGCCAGTGATGATTTTGCACACTGGCTCATGAGGAAACTCAAAGATTCTGATAATTTGCATGGGTTTTGTTTGCTTTATTATAGACTTCAAGTGAGACTGGAGTGGTAACATGGGAGAGGGCAGGTGCTTCCATTATGATAAGATAAATGCAGACTCCCCTTCTATTTCTTCTGATTATTTTTTTTTTAACTAATCCTTCTACTGCTCGCTGAGGCTAATCCTGATGCACCATGCTATGGTTACTATCAATAAACAACTCCAAAACCTTACATTCTGTGTCACAGAATTTGGTGAATGTTGTCTGGCAGACTGAGCCATAACTTGATCAATATCTTGAATTACTAGATTGTTTCTTCAATGGATTTAGAGCTTCCTTACTGTTTCTTTTCTGGGCTGTAAGAATGTAATTGTGCTGGTTGTTAAGTATGCACTACTACCATACATAGTTAGTTGATTATAGGTGAAGGTAAGAGCCGGGAATGCCTGTGCTGAAGTCCATTGTTACCATTTTCTTAACAGCCTTGGGCGATCCACGTGTTCTTTCATTATCATATTTTCTTCCATTTCTGAAATGAGATAGTGACATCTATCCAGCCCATGGTGTTGAGGTCAGGAGTAACTATCTAGTATCTATGTGGCAGTCATTAAACAATGCTGTATGAATACCTCTTATATCATCTTATTTAGCTCAAACTGTAAAGTTTTATGGTATTTGAGTTTCACTTCTGCTGCAGCATATATGTTGGCTAGCTGCTAATTACATTGTTTGGCGTGTGGTGTCCAGACTGATCTCCTTAACTGCACCATGTCTTCTCTATTGAAATAGCAGCCTTGTCAGGGAGAGCATATAGTATATTAGCTTATATGGATTGTGTGCCATTGCCCTCTATTGGACAGAATAGACTGTAAGTTAAAGTGCTTATCTTGTTTTGGGCTTGGAAGTTGGACACTGAAAGAGTATACTAAACATCTCTCCAGGAATCAACTGAGTTTTGAAAAAGACAATTGCTTTGTCAGTACTTGTGCACTTCAGGATTTTCCCCTTCCCAAGCTATTAACAAAGAATAGATTTCCCTGGTAATGAAGATTTGCAAATTACTTTAGATATCACTGTTCATGGATACATGCTTAGCAATTCAGCCAGGCTGCATTTTATGTCAGACTCATCTGTGTCTTCGTCAAGTAAGGAAACAGAAACATCTAACAGCTACAGCGTCACCCAACCAAGCAACACAGCTCAAGTTTTGGAAAAACTTGAGAGAGAAAAACACATTATAATCTTCTGTAAGTTTGTTTAGTGACAAACACTTTTGTCACTGACATCTTTTAGCAGAAAATAAACTAAATTCACTATCCAGTTTAATTATTGCAGCTAAGTATAGGTGCGCGTAGGGTCTTCACATTGCTGATCATCTATAACATGCTAGTTTGCTCAGCTCTTTCATAAAAGAGGATAAAAAATATATTCTCTTTGATGGCTTGGACAGCATGAAGTCTCCAGTGGCAGAAAGACACGATGGAATAGCAAGCAAATTTAGAATACTGCCTAGCACTATTGCCTACTAATGTGTCTTAGCTGTTTTCTTGCACTCCCCCAGCTGTCTTGCTGTCTTTCTGCCTGTGCTAGACCTTGGGTGACAGGGACCAGAGCGAGCTATTCCAGAGATTGCACCAGTCACTAAAATGCAGAGAGGAAACAGAACATTGCCACATTGTACATTCTGATAGAACAGTACCTTTCTGTGTCTCTGTTAATTCATGATTTATTGGGGTTTTTTTCCCCTCGCACTCTCTGCCTGTCTCGCATCATCTGTGGTGTGTGAGCATTCTGTGTATATGTAGGTGAGCATTCATTATGATGCACTGCCTGTTTGACTTAGCTAAGCTTTATCAGGAAGTATATATGCTTTGTAAAAAATACACTGCATCTCATACACACTATAGCGTCTGAGAGGGAGATCAGGAATAACGGCAAAAACTTAAAACAGGGGAAAGTAAGAAATATCAAAGTAAGACTCAGTCAAATTGATATCTGGGAAAAAAGTTACAATGTGCCTTTGAAATGCCCTTAATCCTCACTTACTGTAGTTTTGAACTTAGTCCTGAAGCACTTTCATGCGCTCTGCCCTCTGGTACAGTTTATGGCAGAGCATTAAAAAGAGTAGAAACTGTTATAAATGTCAAAACAAAAAACAGAGCTACTGTTGCTACTGTCTGAATGTTATCCATCCAAACATCTACTGGCTTCCAACCCAAACCTGTGTTCATTGCTGTTCATTTGAGGTTAAATATAGAGGAGTCACATCTAACTCCACATCCAAAACACAGTAATCTGTATCTACTTCTGTCAGAGTAAATGGCAGCTTATTAAAACACAGGAAGAGATGACTAATGATTTGTTCCTTTGAGAAACCTCCGTGTCGATTTTGAAAAAGTATCTCCCTAAAGTTCCAGATCTTTATGTTGCCAAGCCAACAACAATGGTCTCTTCCCTGTCCTTGGGTGGATTATTTGGTTTGTTGATTATCCGTGTCACAAGTACAGAACTATCCAATCTGACCTCTGCAAACCTAGATGAGCTTGGAGTGGCATGTGTCCGGGGTCTTGGGACTTCATTTCTCATACCAGTTCAGGTCTGGCTAGATGAGGAGCAAATGCAGGTGCAGCGCTGCATTAGCGTGGTTGTACAGCTCCTGAGGCTGAGCTAGCATTGCACGCCCAGGCAGCATGGTTTCACAGCTATAAAGTCCTCTCAGAAGTCATTGTACCAGGTTATACTATAACACAAAAAGCACCTCAGGTCCTGAAACAGAGGCATGTATTCTGTTTCTTTGTTTGCTAAGCTGTCTTTTTATTTTACTATCTAGCTTAATGAGGAGTTGATTGTAACTTAACCATGTGCTTATCCTAATGTGACCAGCAGTAAAATTTCACTTCCCATAATAGCTTCAGCCTTTGTAAAAAGTCATTTACATGCCAAAGATTTTGCAATGCTTGTACTGAAAAGATACCTTTATATGTAGAGAGAAGGAGATGTATAATCACTCATCTTCCAGCACTCTCCACACTGTCAAAAACTCTTTGATCCTCATGTGTCCAGATATCCTGTAGACTTAGCATCCAGCCCACCTATTTTAGGCATTTATTTGGGGATGGGTTGAATTTCTTTTGAAGAATGTGTCTCCACATTAATTACACAAGGGACCAAAGACAGTAATTGTAGCCCAAACAGAGTCCCAGCTGAGATAACTGTCCATACTTCTGCACGTTGAAAAGAGCAAGTTTCTAACAGAAGATGATAGAAAATCTGATTAATGCCTCTTATTGTTTTGTCAATCACATTTTTTAAAACTGCGGGTTTCAAATTACTACAGAACTGCTGACACTGATTCAGTGCCTGTGAATTCATGACCAGTTGTGTTTTGTGGTCCTGCATATTTCTGTGTGAGGTGAAATACTTGCCCTACTGACACAAGCGATAAGTTAGTAAAGCTCCCATTGACTTAGCTGGGATCAGGATTTTGCTCTATGTGGTCAAAGAATTTCTGTTGCCTTGTTGTCCTGTTCTTGATGTTTCTTTGGACTGCATTTTTTCTCAGGGCTTACTTATTCAGTAGGTAGTTTTGTCCATTTCTACACTGATCATTTTATTTTATTATCATAAGGAAAATCTCCTGGAGTTTTAAACTGCCAGAGGAAGTAAAGAATGGTGGAGAACTCCACAAAAATAGTGGAGAAATTAATTTTGAACTTTCACATAAGACATGAAATTATATGGATCCATAGCAGGGAATTTCTTGGAAACTAGAAAAGTTATCTATTTGTTTCTCATCTTTAAAAAATAAAAAAGGCATCTGAGACTATTTTGTACATGGAAGTAGTTCATCAGTGTGTTTCAATTTAAGCTCTGTGTTCCAATATACAAACTGTGTAATAGGCAAGAGACTTGCATTTAATTGTAAATATGAGGTGTCTTGAACAGACCTGAAAACCACAGTAGCTGATGAGCACCTGACCAGTGTGCTATGTGCTGTTTATGCTTATAAACTTTTCTGTTAGAAAAAAATATTAAACTGTAGGTTGAGTATATGCTGACTTTATGGTGAATCTTGTTTTCCAAAAACAAATCTGATTTTCTGAGATTAAACTCAAGTGCATACATTAATAACAGGAAGTGACTGATTAAGATGGCTTAGCAAATTATTAATAATATTGAAAAATGGCAATTGTTTTATAAGTGCCATAGTCCTGTGAGGTTGTCCATGCTGGGAAAAGATACCAGTGCATCTATTATTCTGATTCTGAATGCTGTAAAGCTTCTTATTTTCCATTTTTGCCTTGGGCAAATTCTGTTTGTCTACAGCCTGCTTAAAATTATTGTTTACAACATGCAAAAATATTTTTCCAGCAATTAGCATATCTTTCCATAGGTTTCTTTGTTTATAGGGAAAACGTAAGTCATGAAGCTCTGCAGTATTTAGGCAAAATTATCCTTAGGTTTTGGTTTATTTTAAAGATGAAAACAGATCTAGGTATTATTAGTAGTGAGGAGTTTATCAACCCTTTTTTTTCTATCTGTGTGTCATCTACATTGTAACCTTCCAGCTGTATTTGGACTATACCACAGCACAATATATTCTCTTATTTCTCCATTAATGTCTATTAATTAGCCATTATGTTTCTTCCTCCAGAAAAAAAATACTTAGATGTGCATGCACACAAACATTCCTGAGGTCATTTTGTTTGGAATATAAAATGCTCAAGTCCTTTTTTTAGAGCTGAAAGTGTGTGAACAGACACCAAACATTTTGCAGCATATTGAGCACTGTTTCTGACTCAGTGGCAACACAGGACCTCTTTTTAAAATCTGACCGTATACCCAGTAAACAATGTCAAAGCACTGATGTTCAATTTGAGGAAAACGGGATACTGGCCTGGAAACATCTGCCTTTCTTTCTGGACTTAAAATTCCTCATTACACCAAATATTCATTCCATCAGACTCACATTCAATAACTGAGCAGTCTGCCACACTGTAGTCATTCTAAACACTAGTAAATGTTGATGAATGCACCAGAAAATCTAGGGCATTTCAAGAAACCCAAAGTACGTTCTCTGGAGCATAAAACATCATACAAAACTGATGCCTGTCTGCCTGTGTAGTGAGATTTTTAATCTGTTGCAAATTACTGAAGTTAAGGGAGTTACGTTAAACTGTGTATCTGGTTTATGCTTGCTTTCTTTAGATGTATTTAAGAATTTAGCAAAGAAGAATGAAAATATAACAATGAAAAGGGATAATACTGAGTCTCTTATAACCTTGTAAAACCTTTGTAGAGAAAAGCCATTAAAATGCTATTGTCAAGATTTATCAGTTCCCCAGGTTTTACATACATCAATCATTTTTCTTGTATTAGGGACAAAATCCTGCTTGCTTTACAAATGCAAAACCAGCTTTGTGATTAATTTTACATAAATAGTGAAAATTTGATATGGCTTTTCACAGATAGATTGTACATCCTGTCCTTATTTCTTTAAGAGCTATTCACCCAAATAGCTGGAATAGGGTAAAGACTGGGTTCACAATTTATTCTCAATATTTATTTCTTTTTTAAATAGTATGTTTCAATTAAGAATAAATGAGAGATTACAGCATTGCAGGCCTTATGAACAAACCTACAGGAACTAAACAGAGGTTTAGATGTGTGTATAGACAAGTAATTATAGTAAGTAGATGTTAGTTGCAGGTTTTTATGATGGAGATGAAAATGTTCAAACAATAGAAAATAGAACTGCTCTGACCATATTATTTTACCTGGGTAGAGTGTGCTTCATTGCATTTCCTTCCTCTGCTTTAGTCAGTATGAAAATGAAATTCTGCTTAATTTGACAAGTTGCCATTTGACCTGATGTTGATTTAAGCTTCTAGAAGCTCATATCAGCATGAGGTCACCAACAGGCAAAGTCAGTGAATCTAAAAATGGTGCAGAAAAAAGAGATTAGGCTTTACTTGGGTTCAGATTATTTAAACAAACAGACAAGAATTTAGGGATAATAAAACCGTGTTTCTCATCTGATTGGTCAAATCACTTTATTAAATGACACAATTTACATCTCTGGCATGCACTCTCAAATAAAGTGTCCTTTGCAGTGAACAAAAAGTCTTTAGAAGTGAAAAGCCTTTTGCAGAGATAATACAGTCTTTTGCTACTAGGCAGAAATGCAATGTGAATAGATATTTGGTTGTGTTAAAGCAAACCAAAATGAAAACAAATTATGAACAAGAGTTGTGAACATCATAATCTACATAACTAAAATCTCAATTTTCAGTTATATTGTGTATTCAAATAATCTGCATGTTAACAGAGACACCTCTGAGGGTGAACACAAGCCCCACGTATTTAAAATACCAGGAGAATTTTATCCTTGCATTTACTGAGCAGATCTGTGCATTCAAAAACAAATGTAAGAAATACTTGCATTAATATATTCAGAACTCATGCACAACAGTCACAACTATATGACAGATAGATGCATTGCTAGTGGAGGAATGGTGTGAGGAACAGAAAGTGAAAAATGCCATGTGGTTCTTTGTAAAGCTCTGTGTGCATTAATATTTCGTTTAGTAGTCTGGGCCTGCTGCTTCCATTGAAATCAGTGCATTGTCTCAATCTGGTTTTAGCCTGATTTCCTTTGTAAAGAAGGCTATGTGATCTGTCTGCATGCCTGTGTGTCTGTCTGTCCTCCCATTAATAGCTTTGAAAATGTTTATTGGTTTCATTTCTGTGTGGCAGTGGAATAGATCTCAAAGACAATCCTTTACCCACAGACCTTGTAAAAATAGGTGGCTGGGGTGGAGGACAGATACACTTAGCAGTGTTGCTATTGAGGGAAATGCTGCAGTATCAACTCATTCCTTATTAGGTAAGAGAGAATCCATATGGGAAAGAGAGCTAGTAAATCCTCAGCAGTAGGAAAAAAATCTGTAGCAGATGATGTTAAACACCCGAGTTAATCTATAATAAGATATGGAGGCACATGAAACTCAACGTCACTAAGTCGCATGTTCACAGAATTACTTAATGATTAATTCCTTCTTGTGAACAGAAGAAAATTCTAAGGCTACACTTTGTTTTTCCTGGGACATTGACAGAATGTCAGTGATTCTATCTGAAATTCCTGATTTCGCTGTTCTTACATGTTTGTTGCATATTTGGGGGGGAATTTAGAGCTTGATCCTAGAGTTATGATTTCTGTATTGCTGTGTGATCACAGCATTAAATTACTTTTAATATAACTTTGTATAATAATTTTTTTTAATATCAAAATACCTTTGGCAATTTTTAATTTCATGTACCTTAAAATCATGCACACATTTCCTTCAGTGAGATGTATGACCTTAGAATTCACATTATTTTCAATGAGAATTCAAAAGTTAGGCATCTCATCTTGAGAATTTAAATAATTGCATTGGGTAAAAATATGCCTTACAACAAACTCATTAATCTGGTTTCCAGTTTAACAATGTGAAGGATACTGTTCAAAGTAGAGACCTGAACTTGATTTGGATACAGGGAATCGTTTTATTAAAGTAGTATGGACTGCAGTTTAGCAAAATCTGTAAACATTATATAATTTTCAGAATGTAGGCCTTCTGTGAAATAAACATGCACTAATATTTATTGAATAGTTAAGGCCTCGTTTACCTTGAATTGCAAAATATAACTGCTAAATGTCAGTTATACTGAAATGAAGTGAAAACTTGACATGTACTTCCAGAGAAATAGGCCTGGATCCAAAGAAAAGCCCTGAAGGCCAATAGGAGTGCCACAGTCCTGTTGGTTTCAGTGGGAATATTCCCAGTGATGATAAAAGGGGACATTACGGGGCTCCACAGAGAAAAGTGTATTTTTGCCTGTGTGGCAGGAAAATTTACTCTGATTATGTGAGCGTAGGACTCTGAGGTGCAAAGCTCAGTTTCAGGCATACTGTGGTAGCCTTGTTCATGTAATTTTTCTGAATCATCTTTCCTTTGCAAATTCATAATTTGTGAAATAATTTGTAAGGTGATATAGCAATATGATCCCAATTTAAAGGTTTACAGCTCCCATGTCTTAATTTCTGTCTTGGTCAAAGGATCAGTTGATTCCAGGGAGACTTCTGTTTGACTAGAGAATTACTGCCAACTTAAACTCGTCAAGGGTAAATTTTTCATGTCATTATTTGCTCTTATGGGAAGTTCCAGCTCAACTGAACTTAATTTTCCTCTTTCCTTTATACCAACTATATTTTACAATTGCTATAACGAAGAATTCTTTGCAGATGGGAATGTTTTGTAATATATTCTTTCTTAATGCATATATGTTTTAGTTCTTTCTAATTTAACCACTTTACTCATAGTTGCCAACCTTATTGAAACTAAAGATAATTTACAGTACTTCTGCAGTAATTTTAGTTGACTGTGCTTGACATCCTTGAAGAATTTCCACAAAATGAGGAGGATGCAGAGCACTTTGTAAGACTCGGGATATTCATTTAGTGCTCTAATAACATCTAACCTACCCAATAAGCTTATAATACATATACTTTTAGCCACATATTTCTGTTGTTTAATTAAGCTGTAAATGCAAGATACGTATTGCCAGCAAAAACTATTTACCATCTCTTCTGATCCATCAAGGTAATTGAATTGTAACCAACCATCCAAATAGTTGCTACTTGTACTGGTCTCATACCATGCAACACATGTCATAAACCCTCTTTCACATACCAATTTCTGTGTAAAACTGGTGTTCTCAATAAACAACTTATCTATGTCTTCCAAACTGAGACTACAAATCAAAAGGTTGTCAGACATTGAGCTACCTAGATACTGAGAATAACTGCACAGCCAGTCAGATTACCAGACACTGTAGCAGTACATGTTCAGCAATTAGTGCATTTCACAGAGAAATAAAGGCTGTTCAGCCTCTGACTTGTTCAACAGTTTATTACAAAATTAACTTGCAATCCAGTTTAAATACACTCTACCTTCCTTGTTGTTTTTCTTGTTCAGATATCATGGTACTGATCTCTGTAAATATCACCTTTTTCCCTGTTGTGTTCTGATTATTTGATTAATTACAATATGTAAAACTTTATTGAAACTGTCTTGAAATCCATCTGAAATGGATGACTGCATAAGATAGCATACATGTACATGTTGTAGGGATTCATGTACCATGACCACAGATGGATTTTAACTGTTACCACAGTCAAAATATTCACTGATTTACTTTGTTAGCTCTTTTTAAAAAATCAGTAAAGAAAACATATGGCAAGTAAGCCAGTGCTTCCAAGTATTTAACTTCCATTGGAACTTTCCCAAGTCTGGTTATATCTAGTACCTTGGAACTCAGATGTCAAACATACCCAGAAAACTTACAAGATCCTATAAAATACTTCTTGCCTTTAAAATGCCCTTATTTTCCTTTTTTTTTCCCCACATTAACTTAACTGCAAGCACTTGTACTGTCTCCATCTATATGTTTTCTAGATTTTTGTACTGAGCACATTTGTTGCCCCACTTTCATCCCACCCCTCACCCCCAAGAAATGTGTATTTTTGCCTTTTGACAAAATTAACAATCTTAGATTAGGTGTAAAACTGAGTCTATTCTACAGGCTGCTGGCCCTGCAGTCGTGTGGAAACTGTGTTCCATTCAGTTTTGCCTTCTAAGTTCTTTAGTTCAGAGGTGGTCAGGCCAGCAAGAAACTTTCCTTTTCCAACTCAAATCTAAGGCTTGTAAAGCTGGAAGAAGGGAAAATATGCCAGGCCCTCCAGCTGCTCATGTTGGACGCCTCCATCCCCTTGGCTGTGGATTGTAGTTTGAATCAGCTGTTGACAAGCAATAGTCAGACCTGGAATCCATGGACATTATATCAGGATCTGTTCTGGACCGCTGACTGCAGTAAGCATACTGCAGCTTAGAGCCAGCCTGCATCGGGGCACTTGGGGCAGACCGGGAGCTTTTGGGGGATGATATAACACCCGACTGCTTCCCTCCTAGTGAGGCTACACTATCACTTGGGGCTGGAGGCTCATAAGAAACTTTTTGTTTCCATTCATCTGGTGGCTGAGGAAGTGTTTTCCTGCGAGCAGCTGATACTACATTAGCAGCAATGGATTCTTGCATATTTTGGGGTGCAAAAGCTTCATCCACTAGGCCAAGAGGGGATCTTGCTGCTGCTTCCCAAGGAGTTGGTCTCTTGCCAGGCTTGTCAGCTGCTGTGTCTGGCTTGCTGAAGTAATCAGGGGCAGGCTGAAATAGAAGAGGAGAAGTAGGAGACATGGCTCGAGGAATGAATGAAGAAGGTCTCCCAGGAAGTGATAATGAGCGTCCACTGCTTCTTTCCTAGGAAAACAAAATACCAAATATAGCTACAGTTATTAAACAACAAAAAAGGAAGCCCCTTCTCTTCACTTCCAGACTGGAACAACAGACCCTGAAAGCACATGACATCCTGGCATTCTCTTTTTATGTCTGTGGGTACTTTTTATTTCTTTAATTTAGTGGAAAGACAGGAGGTATTAAAAAGGAGTCAGAGAAACAGGAACAAAGAGCAAATTTAATCTTTGAGGAAAGTAAATAGACCAAAGACAGGCTTTTACTAAAAAGGTACAATTATGTTAGCAACTGTCCAGCTTTTCCACTACTTAGCTAGTGTGCCTTGTTCTGGAAAGACCATTCTTAATAATGAAAAAGGAAGTCATGTTGTGAGAGTTCGGTGTATGTTTACAAGATTCTTTCCAACATGCAGGCACAGCCTAACAGGCTCTGTCTAGGACATCTGTCCAAGAACGTATCTTTGGCAATCTCCTTTTAAGAAAGGCATTTCTTACTCTAAAATCTTATGCTGTTTTTCTCTTTTTAGGACACAAAAATGAACATAAAAATTAAAGACATTAATGCCATCATTGACTTAATACTCTTACAGGATGCTACTTAACCTGTCTTCTTTAAGAGGCAATGCCCTTGAAATTTCAGTACATTCTGACCCATTTGTAGGAGCAACCCATTCATATTTGACAAATCCTAATCTTCTTAGTAATGCAGCACTTTGAAACAGTTCGTGAGAAGGTTCTGCTGCAACAGTCATTTAGCGGTGTACAAAACAGGTACAGCCTTTTCCCCAAGCCAGACATGTTCTTTGTGATACACAAACAAATTATATTGTTCTTACCGAGTGCTCTCTATACATGTGGTTCCTAAACTAATTGATTTACACCCACTGATTCATATCCTGAGGTTTAAATGCCTTTAACTCTGAAATCCAGTGTGAATTCCAGGCTCTTTTGCCAAAGGCTTTGCTAGAATTTCATTCACACCACATTGGCCTGTGTTACTTTTCCTAGTTAGCTTCCAAAATTTAAAATACTGTGATCATGATCTAGATACCAGCCAACAGGTATCTGATCATACAAGGTATAACTTATCTAGCAAAGATTCATGTAGCAATGTCACATTTTATAGGCTTTTCTATCACAGGATCTCGATGCATTTAAGAAACTTGAAAGACCTCTGCTTCACACAGGCTTTTTATGTTATGTTTTAATATTAGCCTTATATATGAGAGATGGAAACTGAGAAAGAGACTACTGATTTCATTATTTTCAGTTTGGTCTGAATCTCTTTAAAAAAAGTGTAGAGTGACACACAGAGGTTGTGTAATGAGAGTTTTGACAAGGTTTACAATTAATGCTTTATAACAGGACTAGCCTTTCACCTCTTAGGTATCATAGAATCATAGGATGGTTTGGGTTGGAAAGGACCTTAAAAATCATCAAGTTCCAACCCCCCTGCCATGGGCAGGGACACCCTCCACTAGACCAGGTTGCTCAAAGCCTCATCCAGCCTGGCCTTGAACCCCTCCAGGGATGGGGCATCCACAGCTTCTCTGGGCAACCTGTTCCAGTGTCTCACCACCCTCATAGTGAAAAATTTCTTCCTAATGTCTAGTCTAAATTTACCCTCTTTTAGCTTATACCCGTTACCCCTTGTTCTCTCACTACACTCCCTGATAAAGAGTACCTCCCCATGACCAGCTAGTCTCAGTTTGCACTTCCAGAGAGGAAACTCACCCACATTATTAATCCTACCCCCACATACTTATGGCAAATTTTAATGAGGTTCTACTTCTGTCCAGAAAAAAATACTTCGTTTGGGGTAACTTAGCTCGGTTAATTTTTAAGAATCCATATTCTATGATGATGGAAACTATTCTACGGATAGCTTTGTTGTCATATAAGGTGCGGAAAGGGAACTGGCAGAAGAGAGATAAAATGACCTCATAGAAAAAACCTCTGTATGAATCAAACAATGCAGTATACAGGAACTAGCACAGAGTTTTGACAAACAGATTTGGGAAGGAGTGTTTTACTGGCTTGAGAATCTCCTATGTCGTTAATTTGGAAGACCTAAATGAACAAGTGTTTGTACTTCATATCATGTCTATCCACAGCATCTGTAATATCATGCAAATTATAAATTCAGCATGCAAGTGTTGTAGAAAAAGCAGAATCTCAAATACTGATAATCTGGAGAATATTATTACGTCTTTTGAGTTGGTCCTTATAAAAAAAAAAGTGAAATACATTGGATATTGGAGATTTTAGTCTCATAGGCAACTAAAAATATTTTCTCCATTTTGGTGTGAGATTCTGCTTGGCTTATTAGCTTTTGAACAGCATAGGTCTGAATTTGGCTATAATGCTGGGCCTTGCAGGAAGATAAGCAGTCAGCAAACTGGAAAATCAGTAGTGCCTTGGGAATGAGCTCAATTATACTAAAATTCCTTATATTCATTCTTTGTTTTGTTTTTAACTTTAGTCAGGCTCTCAGGGACAAAATGACTAGGTAAGAATCCAGATAGTTCATACTGTCTCATGAGGTGAAGAGTGTTTCATTATGTAAGGATGGCTTTCCTTGGCTCTGATTAGGTGTGATTTCATCTAGTAGATGAAAATGTCTGTGATAGATTTTTTGAATGGAATTCAATTTACAGACTGCCAGGTAACCCGAAGCAAGCATAGCAATTTATCTGGCCAGTGAGAGATTGTGCCAATTTATCTGGAAAAAATATTTCCTTAAAAGTTGATAAACAGTCTCATTTTCTACCTCAGAACGCCAAGATAAGAACAGTTATTTCAAGTATTGTCCATTTTGCCAAAGTACTATTTGAAATCACTGGCTTTCAATTTACCGGCATAGCTTACGCATTTTTTTCTTTGATCTCCTGGATCTTGCATATTTGTTGTATATTTCTAGACTTCATCTTAATAGCCATCATCTGAGAGACATCATTCTGAGAGCAAAAGCAGACCAGATTATCCAAAGAATACTCCAGTGGACAGCTTTGGTAGGTGCTAAGTATCTTATTTGGAGAGCAGATATGGTGGGTACAATGAACACATCCAGTATGATCTGTATCACTGAAGAGAATCAAGGGTGACTTCTGGATGGTTGTTCAACCCACATTCAAATCACAGCAACAAAGTTCCTGCTGCAAGATTGAAGTGTCAAACTGTGCTACTGTCAGCTGGATGATTCTCATTGCTAGGTAGTTCTTTATCATACTTGTCCTTTTTTGATATTCCTGAACTAGTCAAATTCTTTTCCTTTCCCACTTGGTAGCTTGTATTTAGAGACAGTTCTGATAATAGGCTGGTTTTTAACTCTAAAATTCTAAAATGTGAAATTGCATATCTATTTCCTCTAGATATGGTAAAGTAAGGATTCATCTCTCCTTCCATGAAGGAAGGACTGAACAGTGTCTGTTTTTAACTAACAGTTATCTTCTTGGATTGTGAGAGGACAAAATCTGTGAGGGCAAACAGTGTTCCAGATGATTTACCTGGAAAAAGGATGAAGTATATGGGAAGAATTTTGTGTGTTCCATAAGGGTCTGAAGGAATGTCAGGAAAAATTTGAGAGCCCAACTTATGTACTAACTTCCTGTTACAATGTTGTGGCTGGCTGCCTGCCTTTTGATGGGGAGGAAGCTGTCTTGTCGGGGCTTGCTTTCAAAAATTTATAGGGAATTTTAGAACTGGAACCTAGTTTATTCTAAGTTTAGATTGTTTATAACTGTGTTATTATTTCAGGTGAGAATAATCTTGTTTTCATCATTAGTATACAAACTAATGAAACAGTTACTGTCAACCATCTTACATAAGCTTTGGGGCAAATTCTGCTTTTGAAAATAAAGTCCTTTTTAGTTGTCAAGTAATGGTAGAAGATAAAAGTAAGATATTAGAATTAGGCCTTCATTACTGCAAAATGCTTATGTGGAAAAGAAACATGAGAGTGCTGCTAACCTGTCATAAGTTAGTTATTTAGTTAGCTTGGTTTGCATCTGTGTAAATGAAAGAAAATCAGTGCTTTCCATTGTCATTTAATCTTTATCCATATACAATTATCAAAATACAATACAGTTATGTCTATAAAAAGCAAATGGTTGAAACTTATTTAGCCATAGGCATCCTGTCTTTCCTTGGAATGGACAGTTTATTTTTTTTAAGGAAGAATATTTGCTGCCACCTTCTGGACTTTTATATCACATAGCTTAGAGGAAGGTCTTAGAAGATGAAGCCTTGTGAATGAACATTTGAAAAGCAAGTGCAAAGTTAGTCATAGTTTCTGACCTTGCTATTTTGTACGAACAATGAAAAGGTTTTAAATTGATATAAAGTAAAGGCTAAAGATTTTTTTTCTAAAATCAAAGAAAATAAGTATTAATTATATTGTAATACTTGAAGGTGGTGGCACTATTGTTGCTGAACATACCCAAACTAAAAGATAAATTATCCAGTTCCTTAAAATTTTCTTATCAAATAGTTTAAACAGAAATTTTCAGTCTTAGTTGTTTGGTGTTTTTCTTATTTACTTCATCCAAATGATCCAACTCTTTCAGATGCACTTCAACCAAATGATCCTGTATAGTTCAACCATTTCAAAGAGTGAGAATAGGAAAAAATACATGTCAATGACAAAAAAATTCTACCATCCTTTTCCTTGAAAAGTGGTACCACTACATGCTTTAGAACTGGTTTGAGACTAATCTTTGTCTCTGAAGTATCTCATATTTCCATGCAAATTTGCCTATATATATTCAAGCTGAGAGCCTTATATAGGCTCAATAGGAGCATGTTGCTTTTTACAAATAGTTCCTGAAAACTCTAATAGCAGCAATAATATTCTGTCAGGCAGCAGGACTTTATTTATTATCACAGGTCTAAGCTACTATAGGCTGTCGTGCCTTTGGACACCACACAGGAGAACAAGGAGACTGTCCTTGTGCCTTCTCTGCCTGTCTAAAATGCAGGCTATGTGTACTGGAGAAGTCACTGGGGTGTTCCACAGCTCCGGCACTGACTGCACAGCTGGGTTTTGATTCACAACAAAGATTGTGCAAGCATATGGTGCATACCCATGCCTCTTCCTGCCATCAGCTCTGGACCTGAGCCTGCGCACTCACCGGTCAGGACTGAGATGCCCTGCAGAGCACAGCTGCCCCTTGGCAGAGCTCAAGACCTCCTGTCTGGGCCCAAGCAGCCTTGAAGGGGATAACATCTGATTTGAATACAGAGGAGACAAAAAGCTGGCTTTCCACAGAGTGGGAGAAACAAACAAGGGAAGGACAGAAGAGACACTGGACAAAGCAAAACTAGGAGTTGGTAATACTTGATACAGAAAGAAAAACGGTATTTGGCACTGGCTTGGAGAGTGATGAGACCAGGACCTGATGGCCAAGGCTCCTGAGCTTGGATGAGAAGCTCAAGGAATGGAAAATTGACCTGTGTAGCTTGCAATGAGGCTACGATGAGGAGACTAGGAAAAGAAAAAAGTGAAGGAGTGGGGCAAGAAAGGTACATTTTGGAAAAAGAGCCCACTGCTGTATACTTTCCTGCAGAGTTCCAGGGAAATTATTCCCCAGAGGAATGGAGTTTTTCCTTCCTCAGTCTCTCTGCTGTCAGAAAAGACTGTAAAGCCCCGTTGGAAACTGGTGTCATTCTCCCAGTGCTGATTCACAGGCACGGTATCAACATGCATTTGCAGCTAGTTGCCCTAGCAGCGTGATGGCGGTTGTCTATGGTGGTTCAAGCCGTACTGGAGGACCCTGTTGGTTACAGTAAGCTATATCATAATGTTCCAGGGTTTGGTCTGTTCTTAGAAAACCCTTGGGTCTTAAGCAATGCTACCTTGAAGGAATGTTAGTGAACTTGGAAAGTGGAGTGTTCAAAAGCAATGAAATGCAAGCATCATTGCCCAGGACATATGCATTTTGATTAAATTTCAAGACTTCTGCCCTATCCAGTGCCATTTTAGGCCTTTGTTTAGGAAATACTAGGATTCTGTAGCACAGGAGTACATTGTGCAAAAGGTGCTTTCACTGGTTGAATTTCGTAGCTGGTCACTGAGGGTTCCCTTGCTGGGCTTCCACCTGGAGACCAGTGATCTTTCAGCACTCACAGACTGACGTTAAGGATCACATACTTTGATGCAGTAACTAATTCACATGCTGCTGGACTCTGAAGATGCTAAGTGTCTTGAACTGGACACCCAAGGCTGCTGAATATCCTAATATCAGTGCCACACTCTTCATGCGTTATTTACTCATTTGTAAAACGCAGTTTTGTAAAAATCAACAATGGCTTCTGAATAACTTGGATACTAACAAAAAAAATCTGTGAGGAAATAATTCTGCATGAAGAGCATGTTTTGAAGAGTGTACATGAAGTAAGGAAGAGTGCTAAGCATGGAACAATGTCAAAACAAAACAGTGAAGAGCTATTTGTCAGATGAGCAGTACCATTCTGTGACCTGACTGGAGTCAGGAGTCCTACAGAAAAAAATAGCATGGCATGCTTGCATATGGTTTTGTCACACAAACACCCAAGAGGGTTGGACTAAGATTATACAGACAACATTAATTCCAAAGACCTCATTTTGCAATCTAAACAGTATTGTTTAACTTTGTTTTTTCATAATTAAATATATACATGGGGTCAGGTGCTTGCTTCAGTACTGTTCGTGTACCAGTACCAAGTCTGTCAAGTTTCTCTAGCAAAACACCTCTCTAAAAATAATCTTAGGATGAGAAAAGTTCATCATTCTGTACATCTGAAATGCTCACAGCTGTGCAACAGAGTACAGTGCAAGTGCACATTTACATCACCACAAAAAGTTATATTGCTGCCTCTCATTTCATCTCATACCATCATCAGAATTTTTTTTCTCATTTGTCACACCTCTGCACTTTCTGACACCAGCCAAACAAGCAGAAAGGAAGTATGTGCCAACCTTTTCTGAAGAAATTTACAGCCCAATTTAGTTCATAAAAGATATTCAGGTAGCATGGGTAGGACAGGCAGAAATGTCTCTACATGTATAAAACTGCTTGCTTAACCAAAGAAAATTAAACTGCAAGCAGTTTTTGAGGTTTTATTGTCACCCTATCTCCGACTGTTTGAGGCTGCTTGGATTCCACTTTTAAGTTATAGGCCTGATGTGGGAAAATTACCAAGACTCTGGGAAGAAAATTAAGTGTACCCAGATGACCCTGCTTTGCTTTTGTTCACAGTAATAAAGTCATGTACCAACAACAACCTGCACAGTGAGACTGTAAGAAGTGGCATTCTCATAGATCAAAGAAAACATCACTAGCAGTTATTGTCATTTTCCCAAAAGCTTTAAGAAATTTAAAATATTAATCCATAGATCCTTACTGTATAATAACTTCTGCTTCTGACATAAATGTAATGAATGCTTTACTTTGCAAATCAATTACAGCTCATATGGAAATCAAATGCTCCGTGTCACCCTTTGTAATCTAACACGTGTTACAGTGATTGGGAGTGTATTTTATTTCTGTAATGTTCCTCTTCTTCTGTTGTGCATTCTTAAGGCAGTTAAAATCTATCGTTTTAGGTATAGATGGAAACATCAAGGGAAACACTCCTTCTGTTCAACACTTTACACCTACTGAGAAATGACCTGGTTACTTTCATAGCAGCTTATCTTCAAATTGCCTGGAATTGTGAGGAGACTCTGTTTAAAGATGTCTGTCTCAAACCATACGAAAGAATCAAGGATTCTTGTTGTAAAACACTTACTATTGTCATATCAATTATCCCACACAGTAAGCCTTCATCCAGAAACTCAATCTGTAAGCATCATTCAGCAAGTTATTTTTCTCATAGCTGTTTCCTCATGGGCAGTTATTATAACATACTATGACATAAGTTTGTGCAGGTTTCCCATGCACTGAAATTAAGAACAGTTTGTCAAGATCATTACAAACAATAAGAGATTTTTTCTGTGAAAACTGCAGAGGATAACAGGAGACTTGATTAGCATGCTAAATAAAAAAAAAATTGCCTGCCTTTTTCAAGGAAGCAAAAGTTAGAACCATGGAAATATCATTGTATAGTTATCAGCTTGTAAAGGAAGAGTTCAAGTCTGCTTCTGTAGAGATTCTTGCAACATAGTATTTCACTGAGCTTCAGGATTTTTCTTGCTTTTTCAATCATTTGATGAAATAACCTGAAGTGCTTCCTGTAGTAAACATTTGGCCTGAAAAGCAGTTGTCAAACATAGCTCTTGAGTGATTGCAGCCCCTCCCTCATGTAATCAAATACAAAGGTAATATTTACTATAAAGTAAGAACAGTCATTGTCATGAGTACTATGACGTTGTGACAGTGGCACCAAGTGTGCTATGAAATTAGCAGGCTTGCATATTTTCCCAAGAAATCTACCAGCAGTGAGTAAATTCAGAGCTTCTGAATCCAAAGGTTTTTGAGGATCTCGTCAAGTTTCTTCTTTGTATAACATTTCTATTTCAGGCTGAGTAGACTCATTATAAAATAACATTATGCCAAGCTGTGTAGTTAAGGTTTGCACTTGCCATGCCAAATTGCCAAAGTGATCAGTGGATTCCTGGGCGTTTGACTTCAGGCAAATAAAGTTGTCTCATATTTTTTTTTTAAGGCAAAACTGGAAGAGTGGATCTTTTTAAAACCAATCATTTTTTATTCTTAAAGCTACGGAATCTGGAAAAGGATCCTGGAAAAAGAGAGGAGAAAGATTTTGCAAATTGTTAGTTGCAAAGAGTGCTGTCCTTTCACTGGTATTTCCCTACCTCATTGTGTAGAGAGGATTCCCCGCAGAGACGCTGGAGCCGGAGAGCGTGATGGTAAGGCTGGTCCTTTTTTGGGGTGTTGTCCAGGATGCTTGATAAACAGCGCTCCTCACAGATCACGTAATCTGGTATCAAGTTCTCTTTATAATTGCATATGATCTTTTATCAGTTCACCTTAGCACTTTCAAAAACTCTTGTGTACAGGGGCTATCTATGATAATATATTTGTATACCTGTTGTCTCTCAGAGTAATAGTCTATTGATAGGGCCTGCTTTTTTTTTTTTAGAGCTCACTTTTTTCCTTTTTGCTGGGTATTAGCATTTCAGTTCTTTCAAAATATCTTTTTGTAAATAGCAGAGGAAAAAAATCATGCCCAGTAACGTGAGCACTCTGTAATCCAAGACTAATCTAGAAAATGTCAACAAAAGTCTGGAAATAGCCATCTCTGTGCAGAATAATTAAACCCTTCTTCCTGTGTTTTCTTCTCTTGTACCTTCCGTATTTCATTATCCTCTAATAGGTATTTTGTCCTGTAAAGTCTCTGCTTTTTTTTCTGGAGTTTTCTCCTCACTGCTTGGCTCCCTCTAATCCTGACAGTATTTTCTCTCAAAATTGTTGCTGTGCCACTTAGCACTCATTTTCCTATCTGAACCACACACCAGCCCCTCACTTCCTAATTTTTGGAGCCTGCTGATACCTCAACCTCTTAGTATTTCTTTACTTCAAAGACAAATTTCTGTGAACTCTTAACATTCATTTTAGTGTGAAAAATAACAGCACTCTGACAACAAGAAAATACCTCAATGCCACATGATTGCTGCGGTGACAGCAAAATGGATCACTGCAGTTACAGGGCTGATCTGTCTCTTGACTCTTGAATGTCTCATATAAAATAAAATTAGGTAAATAAAATAAAATAAATAAAATAAAACTAGGTATATACAATCCGGGTCAGTGCAAGAAGACTTCAGACAGAAATTAACTGAAACCTCCTTTTAGTGGCTGATCTCAAAATGGCATTGTCTTGATCTCAAAGTGAATAGTCTGTGTCTAGGAGAGAGGTGGGCATTCCCTGCTGCGAGTCTATGTATGAGTGTATTATAAAGTCCCATGCCGTCAGCCAGGTGCTTTTGGAACCAAGCAGCTTATTGTCACTGGATATTTTCACATGTCTTAGGACACTGGCAAAATTATTGATTCCATAAGAGAGCAGAAAGCAAAAGAATGAGGCTTACTTATGTTAATGTTTACTCTGTCAATGTTCCTTCAGAAAAAGTAATTTAAATAGTATCTTTCTGTTTGTTTCATAATATGTTATCTTTTGCTGAGCAGGAACATGGTTAAGGGTGGTTCCCCTAGAGAAGGGGGGAGATGTTAAGCAGTTCTTTGTTCAAGAACCAAATTTTGTCTTTTAATTTTGCAGCAGAAATTTTAACTTTTTTCTAAAAGCTACTCATCTCCAAAACTGAACTTTTAAATTCAGGTTTTATAGCAAGAGGTTTACAACTGAATCAGAAATTGAAAGTATGTAAGCCCTTGTTTGTGGTAGCTGTTTTAATGAAAAGGCTGTCTAGAATGTGAGATTCAAACTGGTGCCATATAATACGTCCAGTATGTGCTGTAATTAAATGTACTAAAAACAACATAAAAGACTTAAATTCCTCTTTTAATTTGAACATACTGGAAGTATTCCTTTTAGGGGTGGCCTAAAATTCACTGTTAAATATGCTTACATAGTGAACATAACAATTGCATCTTGGTAGCCTTGTCATATTATATTAAAATAATTCTAGTAGCTTTTTCAGAACACCATTTCCAAAAGCTCATTGCCCTTTTAAAGTGAAATTTCAGCTGGTTGTCTGTACACAAACTGTTCATTTTCTTCACATTCCAGCTATGTTTGACATCATTGCTAGCTTTTAATTTGGACCTATGACAATGAACAGCTCAACTTTCCTCTAAATATCTGCTTCACAAAGATTATGTTTTGGATAAAACTCTTAATTTGAGTAGGCTAGACTTCTGAAATATTAATAAGAATTACAGACTTACCTGATAAGTAAAAAGAGTCTTGAAGCCAATTTGGTCCAAGCACTATGCATGTAGAATGATGTATGTGTGTGAAATTGAATTCAGAGTTGGACTTTGAATGGGATTTTCAAAAGATCTTAGCTGAGTTAATAGGACTAGTGTCACTGGGGCTTTGCTGTTTGCTTTTAACTCTTATTGGTGCTTTAAAAAATGCTTCTGTCTAGGCCATATGAAATACTTGTCTTTGATAACAGCAAAAAAAATCAAAATGTGATCGAAGTCCAAATTTTCAGCATAGACACACTTCCTTTTCTTTTGGACAAAGAGAAGACAGGCTAATAGCTAATAGCTAATAGCTTATAGCTAATAGCTATATTTTATATTGCTGTCACAGAAGCTGACCTTTTGCTTATTGCTGTAAACATGCACATGATTTAGTTGACTTCCTAAGTGAACCTTTGGGTTTTGCTGAAAATTAAAGAAATAGCAAAATTATTTTAAAGATTACAATTATGCATTTCAGATTAATTTACTTCTAGACAGATGACTGAGGAAACAGAAATGTTCTGTTGCAGTCCACAGCTCTCCTCTAGCTCCTATTAACTTGACTTTTGTCTTTCTGGAGAGCTGATTTCCTTTGGATGAGAATTCATCCCAGCTTTACCTCTTGTTTCTTCTGCTGGCGATTAGAATAATAATGCTTGTTATTTCTTATTTGGAAAGTGGTATGCCATGTAGGCGTATGTATGCTGGATGTTAGATTTCAGTAATCCAGATATTTCACACAGGATACTCAGTAGCTGGTGAGGAGTTTCAGAAGTTACTGACCTGAGCCTGATATGAATTGGTGGCCATGCTGTGCAAGCTGCTGTATCTCGTTAGTAGCCACATGCATCAACATCAACAGTTGTGGTGGAAGTGCAAAATTGCTAAAAGTCTCCTCATTAAGGAAGTATTCTTGGGGTGGTAAACAAGTACAGAAGTGTGATTATAATTTACAGATGTATTTTACAGGAGGAGACTAAGTAAAAACATCTGAGGCAGTATGAGGCTGATTGGATTTCTAGGTACCTTTCTAGCAGCACTACTCTTATCTTTGGTGGGGAATCCTTAGTCCAAGTTGACACTAGTAACTTCTAAAATAGTGCATGTAACTTCAAATAAAACTTTTACTAGAGAAGAAGGAAGGAGAGAGGAAACAGAAGGGGAAAGGAAAGGGGAGGAGAAGGGAGGGAAGGGAAGGTAGGAGATTTCATATTAAGAGACTTGCATAGAAAATAGATTTTGCCTAAAATATAGTGTCAGTCTGTATATGTAAGTGAAACAAACAAACAAACAAAAAAATAGCAACCAAACCAAAGAAAAAACCCCAAACAGACAGAGAGGAAAGGGACAAGTTTAATTGTAGAAGAAAAATACAGATATTGAAATGGAAAACAGATAGAAAAGATATCTCCAATGGATTAAAATACTGCTACTTTATATTTCCAGGCAAATGCAGTGTAATTCTTTCTTGAGTTTTCCAAACTATTTTTTTCAAAATTTCTTATAGTTCTGAATTTTAAGAGGGAAGTGGGTCTCTTGGTCATTTTCTTCTAATGCAGTCAGTATCCCAATCCAGAAGTTAAAAAGGAGAGGAGGATTTTGGAGGTCCAAAATTCACAGAAGTTACTCTCAGAAGTTATTCTTATTGGCTTGATTAGACTTTGATTCCAGTCTGTTTTCTGCATGTACAACCAAATGCATTCATCTCAAATTTGTTTGTAGTTTTAGTTACTATTGTGGGACCAAACTAAGGAGATTTTGTTAATACTGGGGAATGTTTTCTTCGTCAAGATAGATAGTTCTACTAAAAATCCCATTATATAAAAGATCCATAATCTGGTCTGTAGCTAGCTGGGTGGTTGTTTAGATAAATGTATCAGCAGATTTTGCCACCACAGAGTGATGCTTTAATCTTTAGTTTCATGCTTGGGATTTATTTTGATACCCTTAGTTGTGTGAAACATCTTTTTTCAGACCTAGCACCACTGATGTTAACAGGACTGCTTGCTGAAAAACATGCTAAACTAGTCAAGTACAGCTCCTTGATTTCAGTAAGAGTGTGTATTCACTGCAACATTACACAGTAGGTTTCAAGGCCACAGACTCTTAAGAATTTTCTACAGTAGCAGTATTTCAATCCCTAGTCCCCAATAAGACAAGTAAAAGGTGGAAATATAAGACCAGAGTAGAAAGATTTAAAGTGGGAAGAAGCACTGTAAAGCCCCAAGTGAAAATAATAAAGTGTACAAAGACCAGTAGAAATACATGGTCGTATTTATGATTTGCTATTAAGTGCTAATTTCTGTGGCATATACTACTCTGGTTGCAAGAATCAGCACTCTTGAATATATGTATCCCTTCAGTTCTCAGTCACTGTGCTTTCACATGAAACTATTGCATTACATTGCAGATGCAAAACCCAGCTCACCTCTCTGACTGTTCAATCATTTTGATTCGCTGGCTTCTGTCTTACTTGGTGGATTCAAGGCAAACTCTGGCTAAAAATATGTCTGCACTTGGGATGTCAAATTTCCCCAAAATGGGAAATCTTTAACAATTTTTTCCAACTGTCTTTCCACCTCTTTTAGTCTTCAGAACACTCCAGCATCTCATAGCACATTCTCTGTGAAATCACAGAGGCAATTCATGATTTTGGATCACAGCTGATCCACATAGCTTACAAACTAAGCCCCTGGCCAATCAATCAGATTCCAGTGGAAGGACCTTTGTGCCAGGACAGATTCTGACTGAATTCAGTGGGGCTCTGTGCAGGCCAAAGGTCTATCCAGTTGTATTCTGTTAGTGATCAGACAGAGTCTAATACTGTGTCTATTCTATGCTATGTTAGTAATACATATTACTATTGATATCATTTAATAAGGCACTTATTTAAAAAAAAAAAGGCCTCAAATCCCTAGGTCATTAGAACATAGTCGGGGAGAGGGAGAGAAAGAAAGCTCTTCTCTATTAATTGGACATACCAGGAATATTGCTTACTGTTCTTCCTGTTGTAGTAGTCCAAAAGCAAAAACCTAGTGTCCTGCTTACTTAATACAGTGGTATCTGTTCATTTCAGGATGTTATGTGTGTAAAGCATCTGGTAATATGCATAAATGTCCTAAAATTTATATATATTTTTATTCCTTTAAAAAGTTCAAATATTTTGGACCCAGATTTGAGGTGATATGTCGGTTGTTATTAAGTAAGCTAAGGAATATTATTGGCACTGTTTGTGTGCCAGGTTACCACTGCAAACAGTTGATTGCAAGCAAAATGGACACTAAGTTTCAGCTCTAAGTTTTACTCTTCAATAATTGATGGCTTCCACACCTGTGCAGTGACGCCAGCTTTCTTTGCTGAAAATTTTGGCCTTGGAGCAAGAAACGAAGAAGTTGATATAGTTTCTGGCTTAGTAAATGCAGAGTAGCCTGTAGGTGAGTATGATTCATTTACTGGGGTAGAGGCATTTGACTGGAACGAAGGTTGTGAACTGTAGGCTGGCACGGAGTACACTGAAGATGCCCGGACAGTAGCAGGGTAGCCTGCACTAGGTGGTCTTAAAGGTAGAGCTTGCTTTGAAGTAGACAATTTTGATGTCTGCTTAAGAGCTAGGTTTTCCTTAGTACTAGGAGGTTGAAAAGTAAATAACGATGCATCAAGTTGATAAGGCTGATGTTTCATAATATCCAAAGCATTGAGACCTTTCTTAGGTTTTCTTTTTGTATTTTTGGTAGCAGCAGTGGACTTAGAGGAAGGCTTGTTAGCAGCAGAAGGATAAGATGGGCAGTGGATGGGATTATAAGCAACAGGTGGAGGTGCTCGGACGTTAGATGAATATTTCCAAGAAGCTGGTAAAGATGGAGTTGGAGATGAAGCTCGTGCCATGTTTGCCTGCACAGTCTCTGAATCTACCACATACTTCTCCATTCGAGAGTGCCTTCTGGCAAACAACTGAGCTCCTTTTCCCCTCATCTCTGGTGGCATCTCAAAGGATGGCTTTGTTCCTTCAGCACTTGGTGTGGCTGGTGTCTTGGGTGTATTGTTTGGACTTGCGAGGGTTGCCTGCGGCCCTTTGAAAGGACCGGCTAGGTTGAGAGTACTTGGGGGATGGGTAGGAGAATGAGGATACTGTGGAGATTTGAGTGGTGCAGGATAAGCTGCCTGAGGTGAAGCTGGTGCGGGGAAAGAAGGAGCCCTGTTAGAAGCCACAGCAGAAGGTGACCAAACTGGTGAAACTGGGGTACCAGCAGAAGGAGAGACCTTGAGTGAAGGCTTTGGAGCAACAGGAGGAGGGGCTTTTTGTTTAGATGCTTGAGTCTGCATGAAATTACAAGCTTCTGCTCCCAAACTGAGGTAGTCTTCTTCAGGTCCTGACTCAAAACCAGCTCCAGTACCTTTTTTTCCCTCTGCATTGTGTACAAGGGACAACAGGGCAGGATTGGGACTTACTTTGGGTGCTTCTTTGAAAGAGAACATAGGTTTTGAAGTACTTCTTCTCTTTGCCTCTTGCAGTATCCCAGTTCTTTTGGCTGGCACCGCAATCCTTTCATCTCTGGATGCTATGTGTTCTGTTGGCTCAATAGGTGACCACATACTTGGGGCAGCTCTGCTGGCTACAGGAGCTGAAACAGGTCTGTAGAAAGTGTCAGGTGGTGGGCTAACAGCGCAGTAAGGAGGTGGTGCTGGCATATCTGAAAGAGGACTAGTGACATTTCTTGTGGGTGAAAATGGTGCAGCTGCTCGGTTTTGAACCCCAGAAGGGAAGGGTTTAGCTGTCTTATTCAAAGATGCTGCTTTTTGAGCTTCAGAGGACTGAAAAGAGAGGTTTGTGTCTGGTGCTAAGCCAAAGCCATTGTGTTGCACCATTTTGCTATGATTCTGGCTCATGTCTGTGTAGCTTTTGCTCACACAGGTCTGCTGTCTTGACATTTCTTCCTCTTTTGTTTGATAGGCTGACAAGCTTACTTTCTGGAAGTTCTCTGACATGGTGGCTTCCCTTCGTTCCTCTGTGCGTGCCTTCATCTCCTCTTGCTCAGCTGTAATCTGATCCATCCTCTGCCGTCTCTTGGCAAACATGAGGGCCCCTTTACCTGTGGTCTCTGGAAGCGTCTGCATCTCGTCTCCACTTTTTGTCTTCCTTTCAACCTCAAGTAGACCAGTGTCCCAGTCAAATGTCACAATCTTGCTGTCGTTGTCAAGGTCAGAGAAGAAATCTTCATCTATTTCTGACTCGCTTGTTGCAAGCAAACTCACTTCAAAAGTGTTTTCTTTGTCTCCCTCTTCACCTTCACCTTCTTCACCTTCGTCTTCGTCACGTTCTAACTCCCCAGTACCGTAGCTGACTAAAGTATACTTCCTCGCCCTTTGACGACGCTTCTTGAACATCAACACCCCCTTGGAATTGGGGTTGGGAGCTGCTGTCAGCAGCAATGCAATACTTTTACATTTAGATTTGGCTTCCTTGACCTGCTTCTCTGACAGACTTTCACTTCGCCGGAGCCCTTTGGAAAGAACGGAAGTGTGCATTTAATTGCATGGATCCCGCAAAAGCACAAGGAGATTAATAACAAAGAGTTCTGCATTTATCTATACTGAAATTTACCCACTGTCCCCTTCCCCCATATTGAAACATTTATTTTCTTTTGCATTGAGAGGTCATTATACTTCAGCTTTTCCCACAATATCAACTGTGTTGCAAATTCCATACCCAGCATTCCATAGAGCCACACCCATGCAAGTTCAAAGGCTACATCACTTTCTTTAGGACTTTCTTATGTTACGTGTGTCTTTATTTCTAGCTTTCTCGATTTTTATTCCCATGAGTAATCTCAGCAGCAACAGGCAGACAGTGTTTTCTCATTTATTCAATTTCTATCGCCTGGTATTTACCAAGTGTTTGAACACAATTTCTAGACTTACAGCAGACATTCCCAGCCAGCCCAGCCCACGACTGCTTAACATCTGAGACCAAGTGAAACTGAGTGTATTCTCTCTGATGGTGGTAGCAGCTTCTGCCATTTATGAGTTTATTTTTCTTGTATGCATTACAAAATGTATATGGTTGATAAAAGTCCGTATGCTTCTGTGTATTAGCTGTTTAAAAGCAGGTATACATCCACAAAGGCATACAAAGAATCTATTAGCATGAACTTTCAGCCCCTTGGAAGACTTGGGAGCTTGGCCGTGGTACTCAAAGAAAGCAAGTTTCAGTCTTTTAAGCATCACTTACCTGAAACATAATCCAAAATTGTATAGGATATAACAGCTCCAGAATGTTTATTTTGAAAGTGTGTCCAGAATGAATACACATTCAAGAACTGAATGGAGGTGGCTCAGCTCATTTCTCAAGAGTATTCAGTAGCATATATCAATAATACATACTTCCTAAAGCATAAATTGTTGGTTTTCATCAAGTCATGTGGAACAGGAATAGATGCAGCTGAAAAGGTGATAAATGCACTGTGCATCAGCCAGACTTCTCCCTTGTTATGTAACATGGAGCATGTGCCCCATGGCACAATGCAGGTCAGGTGCTGTCCCTTTTTCTTTACCTTCCTTATATTCTACCACTGCATCTCATGAATGACAGCCTCAATAGCTTCTCCTTTTAAAAAAAGCTAGAATTTACAGCGTTTCTGCCTAAATTAATGGTCCCCTTTCACGTAATTTCAAAAGGAGAAGGTGTGCTTCTGATATATGAAAACAGCACAGTAAATTATTTAGTAGCTTTTGCTAGCGTAAATAAAGCAAACTCATTAAAGAAAGCTATGTGATGTATTTTCTGTTAATGATCCTTGTAGCCATGTCAGTAGATGGAGTCTGATACTTCTATTAAAGACAACTGGAGTTTTGCCATTATGCCAGATGACAGCATGGCTGCACCAGTGGTTCTCACAAGAACCTATAAAAGAGAAAAGAGTATGGCAACTGAACCAGCAATTTGTAATATTTTATTCTGAGAGGGCCAAATCACAAAATCCTTGTCTCAGTCCTTTGACAATCCAAGTGCTTATAATAGTCACTGAATAAATTTTCCAAAAGTTTGGGCTTTAGTGTTGGAGTGCCTCTGCAAACAGAAATAGTCGTCCTTCAGCGTGTAAGTTCTATGCTTTCAGATAAGCTATTTGCATCAGCAGTGAGTGTTTTTCTAGGAAGGGCATTCAGCAGGTACCCATACAGTTCTGTAGAAAGCAAAAACTGAAACTTTCAATTTGGTAGCATAATTTTCTTAATTCATCTGGATAGTTACTTAATCAATAGTTTCAAAAGATGGCAGAAAAAATGTTACCTGTTCAGCTAAATATATTTTTACTATTTACAGAGAAAATGTCTGCTAAAGAGATCAAACACTTATAATAAGTCTTCTTCTCTAGTTTAGACTTAAATGATGCATTATAACTTTTAATTTTACAAAAAAACATGCATAGTATTTGCTGTACACTGATTGGCAATTTGTTTGTTCGAATGTGTAGATAGGATTTTGCAAATAATAATAATAGTGATCAAAACAAACATTTTTATAGGTTAAATCAGTGGTTCCTAAGGATAATAACCTGCCACTAGATTAGAAGGAATTAAGATTGTCATAGTTGAAATGGGAAAAGGACAGAATCTGTCTTGAAAGAAGAGTTTATCATGTAATGTGTAGTTCATTCTTTATCCTTTTGCCTTATTAGACAGTCACTGCAAGTAATTCTCTTAATAAAGACAGTCACCATCCCACAGTTGGTTCTAACTTCGCAGCCAAAATGTAAAGCATGTGCACTTTTCTTCTATGCTTCATTTAATGTGCCAAAAATGTGTGGGTTGCATACAGACACTTGGGCATAAGTAACTGCTTAATCCACTTGCCACTAAGATACGAATGGTTATCATGCTAAAAATATGCTTACAGAGGAATTAGCAGCGGGTTAGCAGACTAATTCCAACACTGCATATGAAATAGCTCGTTGCTACAGTATATCACTGCACACATTCAAGCACCTTTGACATACTGCTACTAAATCCCCAGACAGGATTCTTAACATTGCTGGGAAAAAGCAAGCAAACAATAGAATAGTCTCAAATGAATAAAATAATAAACAAACAAATAAATAAATAATCTCTACACTCAATTAATACTGAATCCAGTTGCAAGTTTACTTTCATGTAAACTTCTTGGACACATTTTGAGGCTGACCTCTGGGTATGGGAGTCAGAAGAAATAGCATGTTCACTTTACAGTCTGGAGAAGACTGACTAAACTGAAAGGATCATGTAACAGTTATACACATGCTAGTGTCTGTCAATATCACTTCTGCAGGCAACATCAAGCTTTTCTGCTAGCTTTTTTTATTATTAACTTTTGAGAACAGTGGCATGGCTTTGATTTTAGATGATGCAAATGACAACACAAAGTTTTTGGTATAAAAGAAGAAATCCACAGGATTCACTTAGACATGCACAAGCAACTTTTTTGTGTCTGTGTGTTAATATTCTACAGATTGCCTCTGAATATACATTAGAAGACCAGGGAAATTCAGCCCTTTTTGGAGAAGTATTTTTAGTTGGACAAAGTCGTGAGTTAATTTCAAAGTGGAAGTTTACTAAGCAAAGTTATTCAGCACAGTTAAGGCATGGGTGTACTCTTGACTTATCACCAGGAGCATTGTATTACCCTGAAAAAATATATAAAGCAAGAACAGAAAGATAATTTAAAAGAAAAAGAGAGGGAAAGTTAGAAAACTCCAGAAAAAAAAACTGTTAACATTTTTTTCTAATGCAGTCTAAATTCTGAAATTATGTTTAAAGTTATAAAAGATACCCTCAGGCAGTGCAAATGATTAGATGGGACATACTTACTTGCGTGCCTCGCCCTGTGCTTGAGAGGTCTGTGATCCCTTTCCGAGTGCTGGTTGTCTTCTCCCTGCTCTGTGCCTTCTGATGAGATTGCAAAGGAGAGGAGGGAAGGAGGTGCTTCTGACTGCCCTCCTTCCACTTGAGAATCAACACACCCCCTTTCAGCTAGAGACCTGTGTGCTTCCTTCTCCCTGTCCGAACAGTCTAGGATCACCTCTACCCTGGGGAGAGATGGAGCTGCACCTTGGATCCTCTTGACCTCTTTGCCACTAGAAAACTGGACTACTTTGCTTGACCACTGGATGTTGCCCTCTTTCACGTCCAGGGGAATTGCCATGACAGGGCTGGTCCCATCTTGTACACTGGGTCCTCTTCCTGAAGAGGTGCATTTTTCTGCCCCTAAGAGAGTCACAGCAGGAGCATTGGTGCCCTTGTGCCTGTCATTTGAGAGAGACAACTGCAGCTCCACCATAGTGCCTGGCCTTCTTTCTTCTGTCTTCCCTCTGAAAGCAGCCTCATCTGTCACAAGCACTTTGGAGGTGCCTATCACTTTAGGAGTAATTCTATGGCTTTGTGTAGTCTCCTGTTTAATTTCAGAAAAGTGTATGTTGCTTTCTCCTGCTCCGTGGTGAGTCTCGCTGTATATCTCTGTGATGCATAAATCTCCATGGGGTATCTCTTTCTCTGTGTTAATTTGCAGTGTGGTGCTCTCCCTATAGTCCTCATTTTTTATGTTATCATGCTTTTCATTTTCTCTTTCAGCACTCAAGGTTTCATTTGTTCCATTGGAGGATCTGCACATACATAAACAAGTAATTCAAGAAATTAAGCTGCTGTAAGCAGAGCAACTGTAAGTACAGTTACAAAAATAGTTTCTGTAGAGTATTTTTCCCCTGTATTAACTGTGGTACCTGCTAGCAGGTCCATTTAGGTAGAATAAGTTTCCCACAATGTAGAGTTCTTAAATTAAAGCATCTTTGTATCTTTCAAAATTCTTCAACTTAACAGTTAAGGGAAATTACACTACTGCAGTAGAACTGTGATCCTACTGCCATCCTTCTGCAATGTTGAAGTATGTAATTCCTAACATCAGTCTGCTTTCACAGACATTTCTGTTATAGTGTTGACAGACAAATGCTGCTGAGACTTCTGGGATAATACTTCTTCATATTTCACATGTTCATGAGAAAATTAACTTTGCATGACACCAGAAAAGTGGTTAATTTTTAACTCTGTGGCTACTATTGCAACTGTTTTAGGCACCATCCTCACATACAGTTCCTGTCCCAAATAGTTTTGTCTCTAAGGAATACATAAGTACTGGATGAGGATCAGGAGGGGAATGAATACTTAAAATACATGTTCAGAGAATTCCTGTGAGGATCATAATCCTTATATATCATTGAATAATTAAAACTTTCTGGGCCTATTCCAGTGATCCAGTAAAAAAGGCTAGTGAACCCATACAGTATTTTCTAGTAATTAGAAAGTATGTATTTCTATCTGGCAAAGGTTACTTTGACTTCCTGAAGCCTACTATATAACTATAATAGTTAACTATTGTAAACTATTCATTCCCCTGGCCCATTTGGACTGTTTTACTGGTGTTAGGACTCCTAGCGCACTCTCCAGCTTCTGCTTTCAGGACTCTGGGCCATACTGACTACTATTAATTCAAGAAGAAACCTTTTCTGTACAGCAAGACTGCAGCATGTTATTAAGGCTTTCTGTTGACTAGAAGGTAGCAAAGCACTTTTTCAAATGAGGGAAGTGGTAGGTACCCTCAGTAAAGTATTAATATAAAGTATTATAGAGATTTCTGAACTCAAAAGTGGGTCCCAGGTATTCTGAAACTTTGGAACCCCCTACAAAGAAAAGCTGGAAGAATCAACAGAAGAAATAAATCTGCCAGTGCACTGGAGAAGCTTCAATATCACTTGTGTTTCTAGCCATGCAACATAGTGTTTGTAGCAGTCTGGGTCTGCCTCAAATAGCACAAAATGTATACCATCCATTAAACCACGTATGGAGCTACATAAAGGTCAGACAGATTTTAATTTAGGAAGCTCCTTTTGAGTGCTGCTGGATTCCATCGTGTTATGCTATTTGGATGATCAATTGTACTGCTTTTGAGTACAGATAAATTACAGAAATCTGTAAACATTTCCTTGTAAGAGATGAGACTGGGGGCTGGGCCAGCTAAATGTTAGCCTTTATTGGTAGCTGAGTGATTGTGTGTGTGTGTGAGAGAGAAGGATTTCCACCTTAAAAGGCCCTTGCTACTTATGGATATTCTTCTACTCTATATAGACATAAATGTGTATCCATGTGTCGACAGAATATCTAATCTGATCACTTTTTTGTCATTTAAGATTCTGTTTTGTCAAATTATTATTTTTGTTTCAGGTCTTTCCAGCTGACTGCGGGAACAACACCCCTGGTGTAATTCCAGGAAGGAAGCAGGACTCATGGAGTCAGCACAGCAGGGTTTGTCTGAGAGTCATGTTTTACTCCCTACATGGTGCATTTCATTTTGGTATGCATCGAGCACACTCCCTGCTTCCCCCTAGAAATTTTCTTTCTAGACTCATCAGTAGCCCAAGACTTGCTGACACTGATGTGAAAAGGGCAGACTAGTGTTTCTGTTTCTGTCCCCAATCTCTATGTTTCCCGGGTACATCTGTTCAGCATTTGTTGGGAGGATGCTCCCTCACATGGCATCTGGAGAGTGCCCTGCAGGGTATCTCTTTCCTGTGATCCTGTAAACCAAAGATTTTGTGGGCACTGTTGGTCAGCAATTGATTGTGGTTTACAGGGGATCAGGAAAACTTTTTGTAGGCATCAAAGGCCAAGTAACATTTAAAAAACTACTTTAAAAGCCTAATCTTCCTCCAAGTGAGCTCAGTAAGAGCAGAATTAGGCCAACAATGAATGCATCCTTCATGCAAATATTTCAGGAACAGTCAAATCTTCCCAAGGAGGAGTATTCTTCCCTTCCAGCGAAAGATGCTTGGATGCAGAGATCGCCTTTGGGACACCACTTTAATTATGCATTATTCTTCCCTTAAGTTTTCCAGCATTTTCTTGAGATGGCTAACAAGTGGCTACTCAGGAAAGGAAGAATTTCCTTCTCATTGCTTTCAGAGGATGCTAAAACACTTCCTGAAAAATCCTTTTGGTGGTAGTGCTAAGAGGGCTACCACCCACAAAGGAGGTGGCAGGGGAAGAAAAGTGTTTCAGCTTATTCTCCCCTACCCTGACATTAGGGGCTGGGAGTTGGAGGGGGTGAGCTGATGAGAAGAAATTCAAAGATTCTCACAGTGAATTCCTTTAGAACATTTTAGTCACTTTCAGAGCAAGGCAACTTTTGAGAAACTGCAATTTTCTTAAAATGTTTGCCAAACACAGAGTTTCTTTCCATTAAACACTGAATTGTGTGGTCTAAGCACCCTGTTTGGGTTCTGATTTTCATTACATGTCTTGCCCTTCACCAGACATTCAAGAAGGGGCAATGGAGTGAATGAAAGATGTGCCGTCACTTTCAGCTAGAGCGTAAAGTGGCCTTCAAACCCCCTGAAATGTCAGCTATAGAGCAGCAACAGGCAGGAGTCAAACCATATGGAGCTTTTTCTATGACTGGAAAAAAGACAGCCAGTCAGCCACAAATATAATTTTTACAAGTGCAGTTCCAGTAGTCGTGTTATGAATGAAAAACATAAGAATGAAGATAACACATGAGGAGCATTCAAATGGTACCCTGCTGAACCAAAAACAAGAGCTATGCACTATGGAGGAGGTAAACTGTAATCCTCAGCTATCACTGTTCCCCTGATCTCATCACATTGATCCATTACTCAGCCCAAGACAATATGAACAGACAGGCCATGCAAAATATCTGTTATAAATAAAATGAATACTCCTTGAAAGCATCTTGCTTTGATGGTAGATCATAACTGAACTACTAGACACTTCAGGAAAGATCCTTTGTGCAGGTAGCAGAAACCACAGAGGAATTTCACGTGCTGTTTAGACATCCCTGGTGACAAGAGGCAAGGGCCTTTTTTTCACCAGAGTCGTTTCAGACCTTCCAGAGTTGCTGCTCTGTTAGCTGTTGTGATGAATCCTGACCCCTTCTGTCCCCATGCTCCTGCCTCTGGGAGAGCAGACACAGGGACCTGCAATAGCTCAGGGGGAAGCCATAATTCCTTACAAGGAATGTGTAAGTCTCAGGTCTTTTCTTCCTCTTCTTACCCACGCTGAGGACAATTCAGAGTTCATCTGGTCTGAATTCAAAGTCTGGGGAGAATGTGCTTACTATAAATGGTTCTGAACTCAAGATTGCATATGTTACACTGATGAAAATTACTGAACAATCATCAGAATATACTGATGTGTGGTGAGCAGTAATGTTGTCTTGCTTGAAAATGTGCATGAAAGTTCTCTACTCAAAGAAGTTCAAAGCATTTTCAAATAAAACTGAAAATCACTATCACTATTTTATAAATGGAGAAGCTCTGACCCAGAGAGCTGTGACTTGCCCCACCTCATCTAGTGAAGTGATAACAACTACAGAAATAGAATTCATGATTGCCAGACCCTCTCCCCCTCCTGACTACTAACACTTTTTGCCACCTAAGAAGACCATTTGCCATGTCATCATGAAGGCATATCTGTGTTACACATTCTCCATCTATACAGCCTTTGCTTTTTGTAAGCCTCACTTCCCTATCTATGGGGAAAAACAACACTTCACTGCTTCAAAGGGGTGGAAAGAATAACTGAACTCAAGACTCTACAGTATGCAGATATGGTAGTGGACACCTTGTAAGTATCAACAATACTTAGTAAGGAATAAAATTGTTACATTTGGAGACTGTACTCTTAATTCTATGCCTGAACTGTGCTGTTCAGACTATACACATTAATTTCTTCAGATCAAATACTCTGTCTCCCTTCGCTTTTCTGTACAGATATTCAGTTACATACATAAATAAGAGGACTATCAGAAGCTCACAGTATATGTCCACAAAATGAGTGCATTCAAAACCAGCATTTTTCATGTGGTTCACTGAACAGAATTGCACCAAAGCATTCTGAGCATTCCTGTACCTCTTGATAAGCATCTGCAGGACGTCAGTCAGGCTTTCCATCAGAACGATAACTTCAGCATAGGTTAAGTCTCCACAAGGCTTGCCATTGATAGACACCACCTCATCTCCCTCACACAGTCCAGCCTTAGCTGCTTTGCTCTTGCTGCGAACCTACAATGAGTCAAAATCAAATTCCAAATTGCACAATTAGTGTTCGTTTGAAAAGAACAGCAACCATGTCCTCAGCATGTTTTGTCTGTACAAAAGAAAAAGTATCAGTATTATTGATCACAAAGAAGAAATTATAGTAACAGAAATAATTTGTCCCAGTTGAGGTTAATACTGTTCTGGATAGTAATAAAGAATACAAAAACTTCTGCTTTACTGAGGTTGTGAGCTGGATGTTAAACAGTGGAATTTTTTTTAAAAAGGGGAGATACAGAACTTTGGGACAACAATCAATTGATCAGAGTTTAGCAGAAGTGCAAAAAATCTCATTAGGTTCTCCCAAAATCAAAGACTACTAGAGCTGAAATCTATGCCAAGTTTTTCAAAGAAGGATGTATAACTTCATGCTCTTCTGGGCAGAATGTCAAATTTACATGCTGTTAGAGCAGTTGGTATACAGACTTCTGGTGTACTGGACTATTCCTTAGATACCCAGCAGTAGGTTTAGTTACCAAACTATAAACATCTGAATCACTGGAGTTCCTAAAACCATGTTTAGTCATCTGAGTAAGCACCCTGATTTATTAAAGTTAGACGTTAGACGTGCTTGTTATGGTTTAACCTTCCCCGTTAAATACTCATTCAAGAATCTTATGCAGCTTGTTTTTTTGCCGTTTCACTCCTTTTTCCACTGGCAGCATGTTACAACTTATCATAGTCTTTGTATAACAAAACCTAGACATCTTTAACACCACTCAAGGTATGCTATACACTTGACTGCTATTTTTAAAGTACATATTTGGCAAAGAGTATGTTATATTAACCAGGTTACTTGCAGGAGTCTATTTTAGAACAACACGTACACATAAAAGGGCTGTCCTTGGGTTCTTTGCTCACAGTCTCCTACCTGTTGGTGTGAGTACTCTGGCCTTATACAATATTCAGTTGATAGGTTGATATGTTATCCTTATTAATCCTCATAGCATTTTCTTGAAAATTTTGAAGTAGTATAGTTCTACCACACTTACAGCAGCAGAGTCAGTCCCCACTGACTCCAGGAAAGTTACTTCTGGTGTACACCAGATGTGAGGGTGCAACTGTCCCACAGACTCATGCTATTATCCCCAATATACTATTAGGCCACTGGGCTGGTACCTAAGATGCATTTCTGGAGGCAATTTTGAAAAGTTTCTTGGGGCCAGGATGGTATGTGGAATAAAGAGTGAGACTGCATTTTTTCCTGTGGTGGGGCCATATTTCTTTGTTGTTTCAATTTATACATACCCGTGTGTCATATTATGGCTTTTTGAGTAGTGAAGAAACAGAAGCCTGGTGCATACAGAAACCAGTTTCTACCTTGCAGAGTTAACATTTACAAATATGGAGTGGTATGCTGCTCTGTTTATCTCCCCTTAAGCAAGAGTGTAAACATCCTTGTGCTTTGGGAAGAAATGACAGTTGACAGTGTTTAGAATGTTGTGCTTCATATATGATCTAGGATTTGGGATGAGGTTTTGTTGTTTTTTTAAATAGGAGGACATGCTATTAAAATTTTACAAGACATCTTAGGTCTGAATGTAAATATTTAATGTGGATTCTAGGAAGAATTTAGAGTGACCCTTTTTCAAAAAACATGTACACAGCAGTTATAGCAATATGTGAACTCTGAAACAGCATAATGTGATACCTAGATTATAAGAAGAAAACTTGTTCCCATTTCTTTAAGTGTCTGAGAATTCGGGGTCAGTTCTGTCATTACAGATGTCTCAGGAGATAAACTCTTACCCATTCCATAACTTCAGTGATTTGTGTCAAAAAGCAAAATACAACTATCCCATGTTAATAGATCTACATGAATTGCTAGACAGTGCAACGAGTTTCATATTTTTTTAATCAGACACCTTGGTAGCATTCAAAGAAAATAGACAAGAGCATGGATTTTCCTTTTGAAGTTCTTGAAAGGGCCTCTCAGTCCATTTTGCTGCCTTGTGAATTGTTGAAAGATCACAATTGTGAGATATTTGGACCCTCATACAAAAACTCAGCCCTGTCCTTGACTGGTCACACAGGAAGGAAATGACTGTAAGTTGCTATACCTCATTCTCTGGTAGCATTTCAGTTCATATGCACATTTGAGCAAATTATTGTATTTCCAGATTTACCCACATAAATCAAACCTTTAACATGATTTTGCCATTACAGGATCACACTGTGTACACTGTACATATTAGTAGTTCTTCTAACTGTATGTCAGCCTTTCTCCTAGCCTCCCCCAGAGGCACCTGTGCCCCCCAAATCTGACCAATGTCTATATAAAATCATCTCAGTATTTTTTTGGGGGGAGTGTTTCTGTCAGGAGAATAAAAGGGAGAAGAGAGCACTGACAAAAAAATGAGCAAGTGCAGGTTGTATAGTAAATTTTAGGAGGTTGCTGCTAGGGTAGAAATATAACATCATCATTTGTGTTATTTTAGCCTCAGGATATCGCCAGGTAACTCAGCAGTATGTAGACTGCCTTACCAGGCAAGCTGTAATTGTTTCTGGTTTATTTTATTTGTCTTCACTGGAAACCCACAAAAATGAACAACTAATTTACTCATGTAAATGAAAAAATATGGGCAGTTTTCTCTCAAATGAAATTTTGGCAGAGAGTTTTGATGAGCCCCCTGGGAAACAAAAGCTGGCTTCATTAGCAGAAATACAAATCGTTCACACAGGGGCAGTAAGAAACCTTTATCCAGTTCTTGGGAACTTAGAGCAAGGCATATTTGGTTGTAAAGCAAAATAGATTCTTCCAAGAGCAGTGATTCCAAAAGTGCCTTATAGTGCAGCCCAGGCTTCCTCAGTTACTTGTTTCTCCTATTCTGGGCTGGAGGTTGTTTTGGTAAGGAAAAGTGTTTTTTCCCATGAAATTTCTGAATGGGATCTCACTGCTAGAAAAACAGGTGTGTAAGGATGATCTTAGTTTTTCAGTGCTTGCAGTACCATTGAGCCTGTACCGTTCATGCTGAAGCTGTTAAGACAGCAGTTGCTCCTGGGGTGTGTTGAGGCACTTCAACCCACTTTTCCCTCATGCTGACTGTATTGCTTTTCTGTTCCCCCTCAGTCAGGTTTCTACCTTTTTATTATTCAAGTTATATATCATGCGCTTGTTAGAATGCTTTGGTTTTCTTCCAATCACAAAATTCCCAATGAAATAGCAATGGAAATATTTACTCTGAATTGCAAAAGTTTCAAGGAAATCATTGTACAAGGTATGCTGGCATTGCAGCAGTACTGGTCTTAATGCTGTGCATATTCTGCCCATAAGGAATTTTAGATTTCTGAATTTTTAACAGTATTAAAGTGTTGAACATAAATAGTTGCACATAATCTGACATTAGACTTCAGGTTATTCTGGGCCATTTCTTATGATATTCTCTAATTTCAGGTGTTTATATCACTACTTGGACAGTTTACCTGAAGTACATAATCTCTTTTTGTTCCCAGAATACTCCTGTATCCAGAATTTTCCCCTAGCAGGAGTGCCCCTTGCTGCTTAATATGTCAAGTGCTGAGCAATTTCCACAGAGATGTTAATCTTGGGGGAAACTTCCCTTGTGAGGAAATTAGGCCAAATGCTTGCTATTATCTGAGAAGCCAGGACCCCCCTGTGAGCAGTGCAGCTCCCTGGGGCAGGCCATGAGGGCTGGGGGAGGGCTTCTCACCCCCTCACCTGGCATCTATTCACAAGCTGCTGCTGCAGCTGTAATGAGGGACTGGGGGGCTGTCCAGAGGCTCTGGATGAGGGTCTATAAAGACTTGGGCTGGAAACTGTAAGTAAGGTCTGGGTGTTGTGATGCATTGGTGAGAGGTCATGTCCCAGAGGCACAGGTATGTGGGGGGAAAAGTGTGGGACAGTAACTTACTGTGGGTTAATAATAGCTGTGGGATGATGTTTGGGCTGGAGTAATTATGGGTACCTGCAGCATGTGGCAATTTCAGTCAGTTTCTTAACCGGTAAAGGATGAATAAACTGATGACTACACAGTGGCTGTGCTCATGCTAGTGTGGGGCAAAGGAGGGGTTTTGTAGAGAAAGCTAATGCTGAGTGCCCAGCCTTTGTGCTGTGTATGCTGTAGTGTTTTTACTTTTAGACTAGTTCTAGTCTCATTCTGTCACCTGGAAGCTCGTTGCTAGGTATTAGATCTCGTCCTTTGATTTAATCCGAAAGCAGTTTACTTTGTACAACCCCAAACTGTTCCATGCTATGAAAAAACATATGGAAAATCAGGATAGTAGGGAAACTTGCTTCAAAAAATGTAATCCTGATGCAGCTGAAAAACTAAAGTAGATACACCTGTTACTTGTTGTGGCTGCAAGTGGATTCACAGACAGCAACTGGGGCTCAGCTTACTAGCTGATGATCTTGGTTGTGTATTTGAGCCTTATAATACACAGATCAGAGAGCTGAGGTATGTTGAACCTGATAACAAGGTCAATGGGTTGTAGTTTAAAGCAAGGCAAACTTCCAACTCAAACCATTGTATGGTGTTCTGTGAAATGTTTTTCCATCTTAACACTTCCCCAACCTCAAGTTTTGGCATTACAAGTTACAGCATCATGGGGTAAACTCAAGTCTTAAGGGAAAAAAAGAGCCTGTTTCTCCTTTGCATGGACTTCATATAGATATCAGTACCCATCAAAAAAAATTAAAGGGGTGTTAAAAAAATTAAAATTGAACAGTGGTGTAATATTGTGGGAGTTTATGGCAAAATATGTGATACAGGATGTTAAACCACACAAAGTGAAGGTACTTTCATGGGACATTCTTGCAGAGGGGTGATGGTACCATCTTGTTATTGGTTTACTTATTGTTTAACTCTGTCCCCAATCAGTCCTCCTGTTGCACTGTGCATGTGAAATCACGCTTCTTGAGCTCACTGGTTCAGTTTGGTGACTGTTGTCTTCTCCTTTTTATAATGTGAGAACAACTTATATGAAGGATTGGTTTTCCTGGTAGTATATTTGACAAGTGCAGAAGAATCTATTTCTTTGGTACAACTTCTCATACCTACTGTTGTGGGAGGGTTAAAGAACATGTTTGACCATTTATATATTGAAAGAGCACTTGTGCCATTTGGAACCAGAGAATAGATTGATCTCAGTGAAAAGAAAAGCTTGCTCAAATTCCCAAAAGCTGTGCCTAATGTACTGGTGTATCAACTTGCCTTTCTCTGGCAGAAATCCAAAGTTAGCAGCTGAAGAAGGAATGAGATAATGACCTCTGAAATATTGATCTGGTATGCTGGCAATGCAGCAAATTTCCCAATAGTGAGCTTGGGTATAGTACTTGAGGTCTGTTATTTGTTTTGTACAACACTTCTAGTGTATAGCCTAGCTATGGATTATCCTTTTTTGGGGGGTGTACTACTGCATACTTCTAGCTGATGTGTCAAAACATAAAACTAAAATGTTGTACTGATTTTCTTTTCTGCTAGTGCTGCTTGTGAATTGGTGAACTTGTGACAAGGGGAGGAATGATGCCATTGCCTCTCCATAGTGTGGCTGTGTGTTGTCTGCTCTATTTCCATTCCCTGTTTTTTCTTGCTCTGCTTGGATAGTGACTGTCTGTATGCTTCCCAGCTTATTTTTAAATCCTAACCAATTTTGATCTCTCCATGAACATTGTAGGGATGTTTTCATTTCTTCTTTCCCACCCCACCCTGTGCAGACACATAATTGAATAGTCAATGCTTCTTTGGGATTGAGAAAACAATGCATCTTTACTGAGTGCTTTAGTATATAGGCATCATGAAAAGTCTTTTAACTGCTGTATAGCTTATGGCCTGGAGAAAAGAATTTCTGTGATAAGGTTAAAAGAGAATAATATAACCTAATATAGACATGAAATAGAAATGTCTATATTATTTGCTACTAAATAGCTCAAGGCAACATTAGAAATGCTACAATAGACAGTCCTTGTAGTAAGCATATCCACTGCTCAGTCTTGGGCTGAACTCTTGCGATAGAGCAGTGGAACTGCTATGTACTTGCACTATTAGTATAGTCTTAAGATGATGCACTAGATGTTTTCCAGTAGAAAAAATGGCACATTTCTTATACCAAAATTGCAATCAACAGATAAATGAAAAGTAAAATGCAAAAACTGCCATCTGAAAGTACTTCTGGTGGTGCTAAGATAATAGTATGGTATATGTACACTGCTACAGAGAAAGGCATTTCTAGCCTAGACTTGCAGCTTCTGGTAGAAAGCAGCAAAGGTATGTGAGAAGTAGCTAGAAACTTTAGTACTTTCAGACCTGCAATTCAGTTTATTAAAAAAAAAAAAGAGAAGGAAGGGGGCGAAAGTGGCCGCGTGTTTCCTCTTTGTTTAATTGCGAGATACTGCAGAACTAGAAAGTGTGATAACTGTATGAGGAAGGTGGTGAACAGGTATGCCTGAACCATGCCAGCAACTGCCATCCTCTAGGAAGAAGAGTTGCAGGTCCTTGGAGACAAATGGAGGGGAAAAAGAGGCCACAGAAACAGAGGGTGGGGTCCTGGAGTCAGAAGGCTGTCCTCAGCTCCAAAATACATTCATATGGCTTTAACTGTAAACTAGAGCAAACTGAATACATAGTTTGTGGGGTTAGTGAGCATGCTTACTGATTGCTGCAATTCAATAGTGTAGACTGCAATAATGGAGGATCAGTGTGTGAATCCAGGCTGTGTTATTTTGGGTAATAGTTTGTAATTTTAAGCTGTGAAATCAGTTAGGATAAAATTTGCTCTGGCTTATTTATCTGTGCTGTAGCTTGGATGGGCCAGCCCTCATCCTTGACTGGAGCTGGGGTTGTAGGCTCCAAAGCCAAGGCTCCAATTGGCAGTAGCACAGATGCTGCAGTCAATGCTGAGGCCAGTTTACTGTCTCTGGTTAAGGCAGAATTGTTGCCAAGTTAAGGACTCGTTTGATTTAAGCTCTTCTATCTTGAGGACAGTTTGAGGGTTTTCATTGCTTCTAACTTACTCCAATAATTCTGGGCACAGGGTTCAGAGAGCAGAGCAGTGTTCACACAGAGCAAGCTTGCATTCAGCCATCATGAAATGCATTCTAAATTTAATAGTAACTGGTTCCTTGCCCTGCCTGGACTGCTCTCTGGATTTCTCTGAAGTTTGGAGCTGTCCTGAGGTTTGTCTCAGGAGAACTGAGGCAGGCTTGTGAGTTTCAGCTGCAGCTTGTTTTCCTGTACTTTATATCTGTAAAATAACCTACATTATCTAGGATTAACTAATTGCTGAGAAGTTTATGAATGAGATTTGAGCCAGATTTGCAAGTCCCAGCTGTTACTGGTTACAGAACATGCAGAGCTATTAGGCTGGGTGTGTTAATTCACAGTTTTCTGCCAGGACAACATTTGACGGCCCTTTGGCACAGACCTGAGCAATAGTAGAGGGTGCATCATCCCAGGAACACGACTGGGAGCTTCAGATCACTTTTGGCATCTTCCTTGCTGTGGGTCAAAGGTAGCAAGGAAGAGAAGGGAGCTCATTTCAGTAAGAGAATAGACTCTATTATCAGCTGGAAAGTTACCCAGTGCTGTGATAACAATGGTGCTGAGATGTGAAAAATCTTTGTCTTCGTGGGAGGATGGTGAGTTTGGATGGAAAGAGATTTCTGGTGATCTTTATACTTTCTTCAGTTGAATGAAAAGCATGTTTGTGTAATTTGATGGTTTGTCCTGTTGTACCTGCCTTTCAGACTAAGCACTGTTTTGGAGGGAGGACAAGGAGTGTGTGGGTTTTTTTTGGGGTGGTGGGAGGAGGGGTGACCAGCTTTTTAGTTAGTGACAGGCCATAAATCCATCTTACTAGCAGGCAAATGAGCCACTCAGCTACTGGTGTGTACTTTGTCAAACTCACTCATTCCTAACTCCATATCCTGTATCAATTACTTTGTCCTGTATCACTCCCCTGTCTCACTTACACTCCATTGGTCATCTGCCCAAATTCTCTTGAAGGGGGGGGAGGGAGAGTTCTCATTACAAATCTGGATGTGAGATGACACATTTAATCCTTAGAGCAAAACCAATCCAGCAACAGTTAAAATGAAATTGTTATTCAGTCTCCGCAGCCTGTTCCCTGAAATGGTATTGTTTATGACAATCTCTTAACATTATGTCATGAGTTTGCAAATATACAAGTATGGCATATGATCAGTCTTCCAAAAGGAATAGCAAAGGCAGCAAGAAGAAACAAATGCCGTCTTGCAGGTTTCTGTTTCAGTGAGGGCTCTAGCTATCCCTGTCAATGATGTCAAGGTTATACTGAAGTGTGTGCCCAATGATGTATTTCTTGCTACTTGCCTCACTGCCCAGGCAGCAATTCAGTCAACACCAGAAGGATCATGAAGAGGTAACTAGAAGCTCTGCCTCACTTCCAATGGAGAAAGCAGTGGCAATGTGTTTATTAAGAGAGCTTTCTGTGCATACAGAGCTCAGCACAATGGGGCCAGATCTCAAATGACAGAGTAAGTGGGCTTTTCAGGACTGCATTAGCACAAATGAGTCAATGTTCAAAGAAACCAGATAATGTGAGCATCTGGTAAATGCAGTATCTAGGTAATATATTTTAAACAGTTATTGTCTTATGCATAAATAAAATGCCCAATGCCTAGTCTTCAAAGGAAAGCACAAAGCTCCAAGTCACTGAAGAAGTATGAGTCAAACAATGGCCCAAACTCAGCTGAGAGCTCAATACAGGGACTGAGTTCCAGCTGCCATTACTTGTAGTCATCTTTAGCTGAACTGTTCAACTAAATAAAACTTACAGTTAGACTAAAGTAAATGGTCCTTGGTGAAAGCTGGTAGCTTTATTTACCAGGATTTCACATTAACCCCCACCATATTGTTCTCTCTTAAACTATTTCTGTTTCTCTTGCTTTTCAAAATACCTTGGGTAGACTGAAGCTTCTCTACTTCCCTGGAAATTCTTCTACTGGCCAAATTTTAGAATTGCCTATTTCACTGCTTCACACAAATGTCAGTGTTCCCTGACATTTCTCTACTTGCCCAATTTCTCATATCATAGACAGTTTATGGAAAAATTATATTGGCTAATGACTTCAGCTGTGAAATAGTTTCAGACAAATTTCCCAGGACTCGCTACTTAAAAAAGCAACCAAACAGAAGCATACAACCTCAGTCATCAGTCTTCTAATTTACTTAGCATCCCTTATGCTTAGCGTGTGATGTTTTGAAACAACCTTTTAAAACAGAGGGCAATATCAGGCCGACTCATCCTGATGCTTAGAAACGAAAGCTCTGCCAAGCCGAGTGAATGTTTTGTGAATGCAAATACATAGTTCCAGACAGCAGGCAGGCAATACTGGAAAGCCTCTGTCTTGGACAGCTCCATTTTTGTGACTCATCAGGGAATTTGGATGTCCAGCAGCCTCACCTTTCCCCGGTTGCTCAAATAAGGCTGGGCAGGGAAGCAGCAGTGATGGCTCAGAGGGTGGATGTACACCAAGGATATGCATGCCTACCAGCAGAGGTCAGTGGTCTACTTCTGGTTTGCTCTCCCAACAGAAGGGGGAGACGGTGGCTGGAGACTCTCAAGAGATGCTTCTGAAGCCTCCAGGGAACCAGGAGACAAAAGTATTCCCTCTGGGTTTGGCACTTGCCTGATAACAGCACTGAGCAAGTTGTTTAAGCCTGTGCTTTTAAGCCCATAATCTGCCATTAGGACTTCCTTATGTGAGTCTCAGATATTTTTAGGCTTAGAATATATTTGGCATTTACCTTTAGTTTAATTTGATCAAGATTTAAAGTGGTCATAGGTGAATTGATACAAACCATCACATAAAGTTCTTCCTTCTTTTTCAAGTAGAGTCTTGGTTTAGTCTGAAATGGCTTTAACCCCCCAAAAAGAATTATAAAATAAATAGGGAATAAGCGTGTCTATTGCAAAGATATACTTTGTTGCCCCTCAGTGCTTTCTTGTGTAGGCAATTCTTGAACCCATTTGTCAATTTGTTTCATAAAATAGATGTGGATATTAGTATTAATAAGCTGCCTTTCAGCTCTTAAATAAAATATTGTGTAAGGCTATATGTGAGAATTTCAGTGTGGGGCCAGCCAGAGTAAAAATGACATATCTTGCAAGTAGAGCATGTGACTTGCACTGGAACTGAAAGCTGAAAGATCTTCTATCAAGACAGGCTAGAATCTCCCATCTCCTCTTTTGGGTTTTAAGATCAGTACTCACTTGTAGCCATTAATTTGGAAATAACAGCGCTTTCATGTTAAATATGCTGCCAAGGGAATATTACAGTGATGGAAGAATAACTTTGGCATGGCAAATGGATAGTTGTAGTCAGAACATTGAGGAAATGCTGTTTTACTCAGACTGTAGCTGTGGAAGCTGAGCCAGATTTCTGGCTCAAATGTCAGTAGGCCATCTGTGGCTATTGTCCATGCACAGCCATGTCTGAACACATCTGACACAGAGGTGCTGAGCTCTAATTAATACTCCTGGACTTAGTGCTCTGGAGAATTAGGCCTCCTATTCTTGCAGTCTCCAGTTCAAGTGTGCTGGCAGAGTTGGCTTTTTCTGTCCCTGATTTTAGTAAGAACAAGTTGTCAGCATTTTCAAAAGCTGGACCAAGAGGATTTGTGTTCCCTCTGCCCTTTCTTTTCTGTGTATTCCCAAGTGGAATGTCTGCCTGAGAACTGGAAAAACTGCTACGCTGATGTGCGAGACTTCTGTTTGCTTGTTTTCATCTGTCCTTCTGTCCTCAGTGCAAGTGTTGGGCTTAGCTCAGGGTATCTTACCCCGTCAGGCAGTCTGGAAAAGGCTGGCAGTTGGGGGGGGTGGGGGAAAGAAAGGGTGTTATTTTCGCAGAGCTGTAAATCCAGCACCTTTTGCCAGTGCTGCATTCTTTTTTTATTGCTTGTTTCTAAGAAACTATTGCTGCAACACCACTGGCTGCAAACAAAATCTCATTTACTCAAGTTCATGACAGGACAGGTTGTGCATTTTGTACATTTGTGGGACACTTGCAAAGGAAATAGAGTGCGCTTTCCAAAAGCTTCAGCTTGAAATGCAACAGTTTCCATGCTGCCTGGAGCTTCAATGTCAAAGAGATTTCTATTTTTAGAGAGAGATTCTACTCAAAGAGCTATATAAGGCTGTGCTGGGGAGACGATTAAATATATGAGAATACTTGTTACTCAGTGGGGGAGAAAAATTCAGTGTAAAACTGGAAAACACAGAGACTGACTTGGATGTCTTTTGGGGGGAGAGGGAACTGAGATGAGAACTGATTGATTTTTAATATTCTAATTTATCTCAGGTTCTTAAAACAATTGATTTAGCCATTAAAAGTGTCACAGAAGGCTCTCTATCATGAGTGGTGATGCAAGAGGGAAGAGAGTTCTGAGCACACCTTGGTGCCAAAAGACAACTTACTGTGCCAACAGGCCACAACACTGGGGAAAGCCCAATGGACTACTGCCATGTCCTTCATAGGGATCTAGGTAAAACTTGATGTTACAGATTGAATACACTGATGTACTAGTCGGGTTGTTATTATTAAAAGTGTGAGAAGCTGTTCAAGTATTTTGGGGAACTACCACTCTAGCCAAACTGTTGTGCACATGGGTACCTTTGCAGATTTATTGCTTTTGAATATAGGGCAGGAACAGAACAATTGGATGGCACTATGGGCATTGTGGGCTTTTGTTGTGTTGTAAGTACAGGGCCTGCACCTGAAGAAAATGAATTAGCAGGAGAACAGTTAGCTGAAGAGGGGGAGATAAACCCTACCAGCTCTGAGCTTTTCAACAAAGCGACACTGCCCCGTAGCGGCAGTGTTCTCTGCCACACCACGGAAAATTGGCATCCTGGTAACTTGAGTGCTTTTTTTAGTGCAAATGTGCCAGAACAGTACACTGTACTTTGTCAGCAGAACACCTAGGAGTCAGACATGAGCTATAAAAAATTTAAGATAATTGCAGGAATTATAAGGGATTAATAATGATAAACTTAAGGAACTCGGCCATAACTCTACAATATGATTCTGCTAAAAGCCTTTTGCAATGTCATATTCATTCCTGGAGTAGTGCCACAGAAACCAGCTCCTCATCCTTCCTACTCTGTGTTGAAGTACCTAATTCTGCTTTGAGCTGAAACTTTCTTCTCCTTCTCTCCTGTGAAGTTCCTTTATACCTTCTCTTGCCTCACTGAGAAAGCACCCAAGAAATCTTCCCATGGCAGTCCCCTCTTCCTTCCTAAATGTCATCAGTACTGCTGGCATACTCTGCAGCAAAGACATGTTCCTAATTTGATCCACTTCGCAGCTGTCTCAGACAGGAATCTCAGGCTGCTCCCCCCCAATTCCTGAACGGTTTCCTTCTGGGATTAAACAAATCTCTACGCTGTTTCCCAAACAAGTAACACGTTGAGGTTTTAGAGGTTAACTCTGAATTTGTTGGCTATGCACTCAGATGGCAGTGAACTTTATCCTTGTCATTTTTATTAATAAATGTAGCAATTTTATGATATTGAAAAGACATTTGTTTAAATGTTGTACATCTGGTCAGGCAGTTGTCTTAATATGTTCTCAATGAACTTTTTCAGTGTCATTTCCATTGGAAGTTTCATGGTCTACTTGTAAGATACTGTTCTATACTTGCCTGTGTTTCCATTTTGTTAGCTGTTGTACAGAGGGAGACTAGAACTGGTAATTGCAAAATAAATAAATACTTCAATTTGATCCAAATGAACTTTTTAATGACACAAGTCTATTATATATGTGTTCCTATTTGTAAAATATAAATAAAATAATATCATACAGGTGCCTAGTCCAAAGCAATAATAAAGGACTAGAAGCTCCAAGCTTAACCTTTTGATCAGAGAAAGGGAAGCCTTAATTGAGATAAGATCTTTTTTTGTTTACAGTGAGGTATATAAACTTGCATCACTTGGGCTTTTTTCCCTAGGTTGGCTGGGTATGTTAAAGAAAAAAGTTGAAAGAGCTGAAAACCAGGGAAATATGAGTTCAGATCTGAAATTTTATTATCATCGATGGATCATCTAAAATGGTGAGTACAAGGATGCATATTTGATCATTCAAGCTGGCTTATCTTTCTACTTTATTTGCAAACTGTTATTTTATATTAACTTCAAAATTTGATTGAATACCATTAGAAACTCACTCTGCAATTATTTTTCTTCAACTTTAGTCTAATTTCTGTCTGTCATGTGCCTCTAGGTAAGCATGCTTCTGTTTTCAGTGCATAGTATTCAGCAATGTCAAATAATAACATATTCTGCAAGTTAAAAAGGAAGAAGTCTTTAATGGATATAGTGAAGGAGGTGGAAAGCCCGTACTGTTCTTTAAGACTCTGAAAAAAGCAGCATCTTACTGAAGTGCTGCTGTAAGAGACTAATGAGATTAAGCAACAGCATTATGCTGTAAACAAACACCATCAGTCTTCAAGTCTTGATTGTACAATTATTTCATCAGGCCTCCTCTGAATAGATGAAGGTTCAATCAGCAGCACAAAATGAATAATGTTGCAGAAAACAGATGCAGTGTTTGTGTGTGTAAGCCTGAATTTAGTTAAGGATACAGATTTATTTGGAAAGCCACTAACTTCCAAAATATTTATAAACATATTACTAATCTTGGAGTCCTTCTGTGCAGCTGTTTTAGAAACTTATTTGCCATAGTACTTCTTCTGAGAGTCCAAAACAAGAAGTGAAACTGTGTTAAAAATGCTAAAAAATTATTTTTCTATTAGAGTACTTCCAAGTTTGGAAAAAGCAACTGTCAAGGCAATGCCTGTAATTCTTTTATCATTTATTCAATATTATGGTATTTAAGATACTATAGTGGCAAAAACAATGTAATGTGGGCAGACAAGCATTTAAAAAAGGGGGAGTGGGTGGATGGGAAAGGAGGTGGTGGTGAACATACAGTCCCTGGAGGAGTAGTGTGTGTCCTGCTGCCCAGGAAGGTGAAGCTCAAAGCTTTCCCCAGTCACTCTGAATAAGCTAGCCCCAGTATCGAGGAAGGCTACTCAGTTTTTGAGGCCAGCCTTATAAGTGTGTTACTCAGGCATCTTATACTTCATCGTGTCACTACAACCAGAATGGAACATCCTCCTTTCACTTCTCAAGTATTTGCCCTTGTGAAATCCTTTCCTTGGACTGAATAAAGATTTATAATAATTTCTAGAATAGTATGAAAATTGTTTTTGAGAATAGCAGAAGTGTTTTCTGGGGTTTGTAGCCTAGATTATTTTTTCCCCTGCCCTTCTCCCCTCCAATGTCTGACTTCAATATGATCTTTCACTTCCTTTTAGTACTGTGTTTGTATGTGATTATCTCTGTTTGTCATTAAAACCATGTGTAAACATCATATATAATGAATACCAGGTAAAGGTGGGAATTTGTTTGCCTTTCACCCCACTATTCTTGTTTTCCAGTGATATGGAAAAAAATTATGATAATTATATGGGATTATCATAAAGCATATATAAAACCATGACATGATTAGAATTGTCCTTTAACTAGTTTAACTTCTGTTTCTAGCTTTATAAAGTTGGTGTGGTTTTTTTAGGCTATGGTAACTATTATTTTCTTTTTAGTATGGTGATCCTATTCCTTTAAAGAAAAACTATGCATCAGAACTGTAGACACACAGGATATATTGTTCTGTAATTTTTTTTTTCCTGTTTAGCCATGCAAATACTAAACGTTTGGACAGGGCATCAAAATTTCCTTATATGGAGGAAGATTTTTCTTTTTATTCTGAGAATGATGTTAGGACCATTCAATAGTGTGTCGGCAGAAATAGCTGGCTACTGTCTGTGCAGCTGAAATAGCCAGCCACTGTCCTTGGGGTGGAGAGTTTCCTCTGTATGTCCTGGAGAGGACCAAGTTAATCATGGCAATAATGATTGTGTGTAGGTGATTATAGCCATGGCAGCTTTGGCCTCAATAGGGTCACTGTGTATGATGAATTG
>WKFP01014325.1:1253152-1304473 GCA_011057875.1 Pterocles orientalis | reverse complement strand
AATTCTTTTATCATTTATTCAATATTATGGTATTTAAGATACTATAGTGGCAAAAACAATGTAATGTGGGCAGACAAGCATTTAAAAAAGGGGGAGTGGGTGGATGGGAAAGGAGGTGGTGGTGAATATACAGTCCCTGGAGGAGTAGTGTGTGTCCTGTTGCCCAGGAAGGTGAAGCTCAAAGCTTTCCCCAGTCACTCTGAATAAGCTAGCCCCAGTATCGAGGAAGGCTACTCAGTTTTTGAGGCCAGCCTTATAAGTGTGTTACTCAGGCATCTTATACTTCACCGTGTCACTACAACCAGAATGGAACATCCTCCTTTCACTTCTTAAGTATTTGCTCTTGTGAAATCCTTGCCTTGGACTGAATGAAGATTTATAATAATTTCTAGAATAGTATGAAAATTGTTTTTGAGAATAGCAGAAGTGTTTTCTGGGGTTTGTAGCCTAGATTATTTTTTCCCCTGCCCTTCTCCCCTCCAATGTCTGACTTCAATATGATCTCTCACTTCTTCCTTTTAGTAATGTGTTTGTATGTGATTATCTCTGTCATTAAAACCATGTGTAAACATCATAATGAACACCAGGTAAAGGTGGGAATTTGTTTGCCTTTCACCCCACTATTCTTGTTTTCCAGTGATATGGAAAAAAAATATGATAATTATATGGGATTATCATAAAGCATATATAAAACCATAGCTGACATGATTAAAATTGTCCTTTAAGTAGTTTAACTTCTGTTTCTAGCTTTATAAAGTTGGTGTGTTTTTTTTAAGCTATGGTAACTATTATTCCTTTAAAGAAAAACTACACATCAGAACTGTAGACACACAGGATATATTGTTCTGTAATTTTTTTTTCGTGTTCAGCCGTGCAAATACTAAACATTTGGACAGGGCATCAAAATTTCCTTATATGGAGGAAGATTTTTCTTTTTATTCTGAGAATGATGTTAGAAACCATTCAATAGTGTGTCAGCAGAAGTAGCTGGCTACTGTCTGTGCAGCTGAAATAGCCAGCCACTATCCTCGGGGTGGAGAGTTTCCTCTGTATGTCCTGGAGAGGACCAAGTTAATCATGGCAATAATGATTGTGTGTAGGTGATTATAGCCATGGCAGCTTTGGCCTCAATAGGGTCACTGTGTATGATGAATTGAAGTGTCAGTATGTAGATTTGCATGTTAGAGGTCTAGGTGCAAACCACATGCATGCTGTAAGTGACAGGAGGACAATGAGTGATCTCAGCTGGGCTCTTTAGGAGGTCTTGTGTCAAAATAGAAAGCAGTTGAAGTAGCTGATAGCGATGATGAAAATAGCTGAAAGTGTCATTCCCCAGCCACATGTACAGCCAAGACAGAGTGATGTCTAGGGAAGAGGCCATGCATTTTACTGAGACAGTAAAAACAGGATCTGGAGAGCGAGGAAAGACTGACTACCTAGCAAGGAATGGGCAGCATTCAACGAGTGAGTAAAGATGGGTTTCCAAATACAGTCTGAACATGGCTGCTTAAGAAGCAGCATCAGTGAGGACTCTTACAGAATACAGCATGTATGATACTTGCTTAAAATAAAACTTATTTTTACAAAAAACACACAAAACCAACCCTTGCTGTAGGGTACTTCCTGAGGATTATTAACTGGCTGGTGTTAGCTGCCTCTCTTCCTCAACAGTTTCTCTTGGCAGATTGCTGTGATCCCCAGAATATCCTAAGCTGCAGTGTGACAGTACTTGCATATTTTGAACAGAAGTGCTCAACGAGCTGTTGAATTGGGATTGCATATTTGCAATGTGAAATTACACTATCGGAATAGGTGTGATTATATTGTCACCAGCTGCTATCTTGAGATAAAAATATACTTGCCATTTTCACCTTGTTACTGTTACACTTCTCATGAGCTCAGTGACCCAAGTACCCTTATATTATGCCATTACATTTTAAATACATCAAATATTTATACACAAGTCACATGTCTTTTTTATTACAATCTACGCTGTACTGAAAATCATCCTGCAAAACACAGGTGAGATATGACACTGTTTTCGTGGGTTTTGAAGAGCTTGTCCAGAGCTGGAGCAACACCTTCCATTTTACTATACGGACACACTCAAAGTCTTGGTTTCAGATGTTGACATCTGATTAGTTGTTGAGGTACCTTTATAGTCAAAGATGAATGAATCTCACTTTATCTTTAAGAAAACGCCCATGTTGCATCACATGAATGTATTGACTAGATCTGCGTTTGCTATTTGGTCTGAAATCAGGATGGGGTTCAAACATTAAACATTATTGAAGATCCAAGACTCTACATGTCTCAATTTCTTGATATTTGCTGAATTTTTTACTCCTGTTGCTTGGGTGCACACACATGCTGTGCCCTTTCTGTAAGGCAGTATAATGTAGGTCAAACACTTTATTCAATGAGATAATAGCAAGGACCTTCACTATAACTTCATGTTACTTTAATGGAAATCTTCACTCTAGTACAAAGTTTGATTCTCCTATAAGAAGTAGATGAGACTACTATTTTCTTATTACAGATTTTCCAAGTCAGGTTATTTTACAGTTGGCTTGTTGAGAGAAGTTAAATTGTTCCCTAGTGGCTTTGCTCTCATCTCAAGCAGTAGAGGGCAGTGAATCCATGACACAGAAAAATAAAGATGTCTGATCATAGGAAAATGGTATTCTCTTTCCATACTGTCACACTTCCCAGTCATTCTGTATGAGACTTGGCCACTGTAGGGCACACAAAGCAAATTACACATCTGTGCAGATACTATGATAACTCCTTTTAATAGGCCCGGTACAGGTGCTATTAGATAAACCATGATTATTTTTTAGTAACTGTTACTTGCAGGCCAGTGTACTGTTTGGTACATTGCATATGTGGTTTAAAACTATCCGATGAATTTTAGTAGTTGTCTTGGTATGTTGTAAAAGGGAATAGAGAAACAAAGCAAAGAGAAAGAGGGAAGGCCTAAATTAAAACTTGGAGGAAGCAATACTGAGGACACAAAATATGTTATCTGCAGCTACAGTTCTGGATGGCTTTTTTGTAATTTTTCCATATCTGGGTATTTTATGACAGAAGTGAAATATGAATACTAAAAGCTGTTCAGCTAGGGTGAGGGGAAGTTAAAAACCAAAAAACAATCAATTAAAAAAAAAATCTTGGGACTTTTCCTCATGAAAACAGACATTCTCCCCAAAACTATTGAGTTTAAGACTCAGTTTTCCAAAGAATATTTTGATATGAAATATTCAAGCAGCTATATTAAAAGCCATCCTAAAATAATTTCTGATGGCTCTATAGCACATTCAGATTGCACATTGAATGTATTGCTACTTATTCAGTCAGCACCATTTTTGCATTTCTTAATATGGCTTTTACGGTCTCTTTAGACTAATGATAAGAAATAGAAGTTTAGTCTAGTTTAGACAGGGACATTTTATCTTTTTCTTTTATTTTTTTTTGTCCTCACTAAGTCTACTCTGATACATCTTTTTTTTATGCTTCTGTCTCATATTATTTGATGTGAGGATATAAGGATTTTCACCCAATGTATCTAGGCAGGAAAAAAATCCCCATGGGACTGAAAGTTGGCTGTTATCATTAATGACAGATCTCCTGTGACTTTCTGTATTTCCTTACACAAAGCATACCACACTTCATAGCAACAAGATTCCAGCTTTGATTAGAATGCTGTGCTCATAGATACAAAGGATTTTTCTTCCAAGTGTTTCAATGCATTTATCATTATTGTCTATCTGCACTTCACAAGATTAGATCCTTTAGAAAACAGTGTGTTCTTTTAAAAAGTAACATTCTACATTCAATCAGTGTTACAGGCTTATGTTATGGATATACTTCTGACTTTTTCCATTAATTGTTCAGTGAAGCAAGTGTATAGACATAAAATTGGCTAATGATAGCCCACTGGGTGTGATTCTTGGCAGTAGAAAAGAGCCATGTACAAAATTATCTGGAACACAGAAGACAAAGTGAAATTATATAATTAATTAGAGTAATGCGAACTGTTCCACTTGGGAGAGAAGTGGAATTTATAAAAACAAGAGACATCTCGCTGACACCAGTTCAGTTGCAAAGGCTCTGAAGGGCATGTAGTGTGTTTCTAAACTAAATAAGGGAAGACTAGGGTGGGCGGTAGGGGGTAGGGTTTTTTTGTTGTTTGGTGGGTTTTCTCCTTAAGGAAAGAGGGAAACATGATCCTGGGCCATATTAATAGGACAGCTCAATCTGTAGAACATGGGAGGTAATTATTCATCTTTATTTGGCACTGTGAGTTCTCTGTCAAGTTCACAAAGATGTGGGCAAATTGGAGAGGGTTCAAAGTAGACCAGCAAGTATGCTCAAAAGAGTTAGAAAGCATGACCTATGAGGAAGCTCTAGAGGAATTTAGTATATTCAGTCTTTCTCTTATGGGGGAAAAAAAGAACAATTATAGAGATGGGAGGGGAGGACTTAACCTCTTCACAGCAGAAAACTGTTGTAAAGAAGGTAATACAATTGTTTGTTCTTGTTTGTAGGCTAAAACCAGCAAGAAATCATCTTTGCAGTGAAGAAAATTTAAGCTCATGTATTCAATATTTCTGAGGACAAAGAAAAACTTTACTGACTTAGGGATCCTGGAGTCTCCTTCACCAAAGGATTTTAGAAGTGTTTAAGCAAACTGTCAGGAATTGTCTAGGCTTGTTTAATCCTGAGGGCTAGAGGCTGGTTTTCAGTGGCTCTCAAGGAAATTTTAACTCTGGCTACAAGTCCTAATTCATGACTGTGGTTTTGACACAGTCCAATTGCAAAAGCTCCTAAGTATAGCTAGTAGATATGGGGTGGTTTCAGCTCAAATCAGTGTGATTTGATAATCTTGAGGTGCAAGCAGCTTCACATATCTATGACCAATGCTAGCAACCATCTAAATAACCTTGTAGGAAAGGGGAAAAAGCAGCCACAAGGGCCAGTCTACAGGACCATACTGGATCTGTAGTTGGCATGGTAACTGAAAAGTCCTGTACAAACACATCTTGACTTTGCTCTAAACACAACCTTGTTACATCTTAAGCACTCTTTCTCTCAAAAATATGTTTATAACATGAATACTTGAAAATGACAGCCAAAGCAGGACCACTTTACCTCTGTCTCTGAGAAGAGAAAAAAAAAGCATAATAGAAGATAAATGCATTCCTTTCTAGTATAACCTAGCACAGAGCTCCTCACATTCCATAAGGTCCAGACTGATTTTACAGAGGTGGGCAGCAGCCACAGGAGAGAGTGTGCTATACAATTGCTCCCATTCTGTTTGGGTCAATGCAGAAAGCTATATTCTGTGCTAGAGAGGATTCTGCAATCATCTTGAAAGGATTACTCCACTTGCATTAGTAAGCCTGTTGGTGACTATAACAAGGTCTGGTTGTGAAAAATAAGACTCATGTAGCTCCCAGTGGCTTTATCATTACCCTTCATTTAGATTCATCTGGAAAAATTGATTTCAGATTACTTTCCTATTGGAAATGTAATTACCTTCTAAACCATGGCTGAGTTAAGTGGCAGAATGATTCAATGAGTAAGTGCTTCATTTCTTTCCTGACCCAAGTTCATATCTAATGTAGAGAATCTGGAGTGATTTTGACATCAGCCTAATCCCCTGCAAATGCTTGTTTACCTTGCATTTGGAGAATACCTCAACATTATCAGTCATCTCTATTGAAGAGGCCCTACACACTAAAAGAGCAGGTCAAGGCTGAAATACCAAGGAGAAAATGGGTACATGCAAAAAAACTTTTGGCAAGTCTCTTCTCACTGTATTTATGAAATGAGATGTAAGAAGAAACCAAAATGCTTCCTGGCATGGGTAACACAAGGTCATTAACTATTTCATTTATCACTGCTGTCTAATCACTTGATCGATTACAGTATCTAGGCTTACTCCGAGAAGCATTGTGTCACAACAGCAGAACTGGCTTCCTATTTAGACTGTCTAATACCAAAATAGCATGAGATTTTCTGAAAGACTAATGATACTTTTACGTAGTCATTGCATATGTATACACTCCCAAACTTACTGCTCAGAACTGAAGCTGTAATGTTATCTCCTGCTCCTCAAGTATATACAGATACATGTGGACCATGAAATGCTGAATTCCTTCCCTACAATTAACTATGACTAATGTAGAGATTTATGCTTCATACAGCTCTCTGCTCTGAGTTTTCCTTAAGGTCCTGACAGGGAAAGGTAACAGAAGGTATTTAGAAGGAGCATAGCATATAACAAAGGAGGGAGAGAATTTGCTACATACAAGACACATTTGTGTAAGGCACCACACTGTCTTAACATTTGCTTATAGTCCAGCTGGATATTTGTTATTAAAATGTCTTCTCAAAATCCCTTCCAATAAACTGAGTATAAATCAATCTTTCTTAAATTGCCAACTTGCTTAGGTGAAGTTGGCTTAATTATGTCAGTTGTCATTACAAAGATGGCAGCAGTTTCAAACATGATGCATAAGAACTGAAACCACTAACACTTAAAGATACACCACAAAAAAGCAGTGGAATGGAAACTCAGTTTCCTGGCCAATTCTGACAGTGGTGGTGTGTGGTTTTTGGTGGTTTTTGTTTTGTTTTGTTTTCTAGGCAAATTTTTCTCTTCCACTGGGCATAGTAGTAGCTTTGCCTCCAGTGTTGTTATCACCTTCAGAAGACCCTATTTATCTATTCTTATTAAAGAATCCTCTTGCTCTGTGATTATTCTAAATTATTACTTGCCTTATGGTACACTCCAAAAAGAGGAAATACCTGAAAGCATGCTATGCTGTATGGGTTACATAGCCTTCATAAAGTTTGTCTGCTCAAATTCATGTTCTGAGGAAGATGAGGAAATCATCAACTAAGTTGAACACACACAAGGCACTGGAGCTCACTGTTTCTCACTGCTACTGTCAGTGATCTTCATCAGGTTCAAGGCCCTTGGGCTTCATTCTTCTATACCTCTGCTCCTCATTTTTCTGTAACTCAAAATGCACAGTGACCCTTGCCAACCACCTGACTTTCTGCAAATATCTGTTTCTTGTCATGCCTCCCCTTATGTACAAAATGGCAATTACTCAGTCAGTACCTGCTTCTACCCATCAACATGGCTGTGTCTCAAACACTGTAGACTATGAGAAACAAATACTGTCTAAAGAGGTTGCCCCTACCCTCTGTAATTCTGCAGTTCCTAGCACAGCTGTCACTGGAGTTCCTTCTAGAGATTATTTTCTACTGTGGAGGAAGATTTTAAATGTGTAGGAAAGGGTGCTAGCTTTGTTCTTTATTTCTATGAAATAGAAATGGGAAATGGGGGAGAGCATGAGCATCTCATATTTTTTTTTTCTCCATCCATTCCCACATATAGCATGCATGTAGCCTGGCCTCATAGAAGCAAATAAGTAAGTTATGAGACCCATGTTGTGAAGACAGTCACCCTATTATCAAACATGGAATAAGTTGGTATGCATAAACTTGTCTGTTCAAAGTACTGTAGATTTTTAATTATTAATTATTTCAGTTCAAAGGAAATATTATAAGCTTAAACCAGTTTTGACTACTCTAGGGTATTGTGCTTAGAAGAGCTGAGGGTTGAGTTCTCCAGATTGTGAACTGAAAAATTATTTCATTTTCTTCTGGAACAACATTCTTGCCTCTTTTCACACTCAAATGAGATGAAGTGAGAAAGCTTAAACACAGATAGCAGTAAGTTTTCTTACAATTAATCACTCTAAATAAGAAGCATCTGGTTCTGAGTGAAGTAAATTTATGGGAGAAATCAGAAATGAGATGACATCTTAGGGCTATATCTTAACATAAACAAATAACGCTTGTATTTTTTTTGGAACTCTGCTGTCCCAAGCCAGATATGAGAACAAACAAGACATTAGTTATATTTCCCAGTATAAAAGTCCCTTAAAACCCTTTACTGGGAAAAGTGGATCTGAAAGCCATTGTCATAGTCTAAGCTATTGGGGTTGTGATGAATTAAAAAGGACAACATTCTAATTTTAGTAGTTTTAAGTAGACTTGTGAGAACTCAGAAGAGCATTGAGCTTGCTCTCTCATAGGGAAATGCCTCTTAGTTGTGGGGTTTTTTTTCCTAAGAAGAACTTTAGATTAGGTGAATATTGATTAGGACATTGGCATACATCCCACACTCTTTTCTGTAGATGAGATGATCAAAGAAGGATGAAAGGCAGGTATTATGCCTTTCCATCTCTCAGTACAGCCTGAGAGAAATGAGTTGCAAATGCAGTTCTGGCAGGGAGCTTTCCAGCTGCCACGACGATCCTGCATACAGCTTCCTTGCATCTTATGTGTTCATCTACAGCAGATTGCACCCAACAAGTAAATGGAGCTTCCTACCCCATTCCCTCATCAAGAATTTGTGTCAGTTTTAGAATGTAAAGGATAATAAGCTGGATTTGACATGCAGATTGAAAAGGCATTGGCTGTCAAAGCTATATGCAATGCAGAAACTCAAGAAAATGCAGGGCAAAAGAACTATCTTTTCACTTACCATCTATGTAATGGCAGCCATGGTCAGCTATCTATAGGAAAATGTCCGTTTACTTAGATTTTGCTCAACAGATCAAACATTTCCCTTACTTTCCACTTAAGGTATCTCTAGCTATATTTTGTTGAATCAGCAGTTAAGTCTTTTGTTTAAAAGAAACGAGTCAACCCCATAACAAAACATTCCTCACTGTTTTTCTTTCTTCTGTTTAACTGAAATGTGCAGGCTTGTTCTACAAGCGTAGACTTCAGCATTTCCAAAAGCTAAAGGTCAGCCTGAAATCTCACAGCACACTTACTGTACAAAAGCCAAGCAAGGAAATGTTCAAGAACTCTTTGGAGAGCATTATCCTAAAATATAAACTTAGTCATTTCTAACCCACATGCCTCACGGCCTGTATTATTTTTTTTACAAAGGATGTTATTAATATGAATTTTCTCGTGTCCTGGTATCTCAGAATGAAACAGATTTAAGGGATAGTTTTTCCAATCCTTCCTTTGTAGGTGAACCTACGTTGGCTGTTTTAAACAGGGTGGATTGTTATTTTTATTTAATGGTGAAGTTAGTTATTTTTTTTCCTTAGACTATATTTTGCCCTCAAATACCTTCCTTTGTGATGTGTTCTTAAGGTAAACAGAGTAGGTATTGAACACATGTTTTAATATTCTATAACTACAGTGGATGGTCTTAGCAGCAGTACCTGTCCTTTATAATTCTGTTACCAGGGAGCACACTGGGGTCTCCCTAGTCTCAAATAGGCAACTTACCCTGATGATGAAGATCTTTATTGATTTTTTTGCCTGCTTATCACAGATTAATGCTATCAGGGAGAGTTTCTCTCCAAACTCTAGAAAATATGTAAGTGCATGTAAACACACACACATTTTCAGAGGACTACAATTGTTGCTGAAAAGAAAATGCTTCCAACAAATCTGCTTGTAATTGGACCTGACTCAGTGCTGGTTCTTCCAAAGCTGACTATAAAAGTAGATAATTCCAATCAGAATTACTCATATTCTGCTGTGAGAGAGTAAGCCTTACTGTTTACTATCCATAATATTCTCCACAAAAAGTTGAAAATAGTTGTGCAAACTGATAAAAGAAATATATTCCTTCAGTAGGAAAATTGTACTGAAAGCAACCCAGTGGACAGTGTTTTGTGAAATGGGAAATTGAACAAGAGAAAGAAGATCCCCAGGAAACTGTTGTCTAAATATGTCACAAACAAATGGGATGCAGTTTGTTTAGAAGCCTTGTTCCTCATGGTGCACCAAAGCTAAACAGCAGGAGGTGAATCAGTAAATCATGTCAAGGAGTAGAGCAAGTTGGAAAACTTTAGAAGTCATTGTGTACTAAAGTCCTCATTAGCTCACTAGTGGGTTTTGTTGGGGTTGTTTTGTTTTGTTTTTTCTCTCTCCGGATAAATCAGATAAAACAGACATGCAATATGGGAAAACCTTGCAATGACTACAGTGGGAACAGAATCCACATCGTATAATTCACATTCCATTTAGAGACTATAAACTCTTCTTTCCAAACTTTTGTATAAGCTTCCATTCTGATAATTTTCAATGCTAAAACAATTGCAGTTACCATTACTCATTACTTGCATTTTCATGTGTAACTTGGCTCTTTCGGTACTAAACGTTGGAAACAGCAGAGCTGCAAGTTCCTCTGAAAGGATTGTCCAGATTTATGTCCTCAGCAGTGCTTGACAGGTTGTGTGTGCAAGGGACTTCTGAGCTTCAGCTCAAGCTCCAGGCCTTTGAGTCTCTATCATCCCTACTGTAAAAGATAAACTTGTGATTGGCAGCCAGACCATGCTGGCCCAGATCTGGGATGTAGCCCTCATGTAAATCCACAAGTAACTAAGGCTCAGCCAGACGCCAGGCTCCCAGACAGCAGGCCTGAGTCTAGTTCTCTTTGATGTAAAATCGCTAGCTGAACTCTGTAGGAAGTGGTATGTGTATAAGATTAAGGCAATAATTTTTAATGCTTTACATCTGCATTACACTCTTAAAGTTTAACAGGAGTCAGTTCTTGTTATTTCTTTTTTTTCTCTGATGGTGAACCATAGTTCCCTGTGCAAGGCTAAGGTAACTGTTACTATTATAGCCTCATTATATCACTTCTACCTACTCACTAGAGTCTCCTGCTGAAACCTACCTTTTCTGTTGTTGTCACTAGGACTCAACATTTCCCCGATGGTCTGGGAGATGTTGCTGTATACTTTTTATTCTGTCCCGTTCTTTCTCTAGTATGTACAGAATTTTAAAAATTGAAATAACTTCAGCAGATTAAATTTAGAACTCAAATTATGATTCTCTTGCAAAAGGAAAAAAAAGAGCCTTGTTTTAGATGCTGAGAAGATGTGCTTGTTGGACTGGTGTAACTGCCAGCATTAAATTGGAGGGTCTCATATGGTCATATGAAATTTTGACTTCTGTTGGCTCTATTTTATGTTTCACTGTGTTCATAGGAATGTAACTGTATTGGCTGACAGGTATATGTGCTGTAGTTCAGCCCACTATTTCAGCATGTATCTGATTCTAAGCAAATCACTTTTGTGTTAATTAATGCTTGCATATTTATACAAATTATGTGCTCCAGAACTGTGCTGGGTTATGACTATAGTTAGTGCATGTCATATGCTACTTCTGGCTGAGAAGGTAAATTGGAATTAGTATTTATGAGTTGTAGATTCAGCCCCAAAAGATCTTAAAAACAAAACTTCCAAAAACTTTTAAGAAAAAAATGATCTCTCATGTATGTATGCACAGTTTAAGCAACCACAAAATGTGGAATATTATTTATATTTCTACAGTGAATACAGTGCATATATTGTTTGTATATTCTACAATTGCTGTTGTATAGCCTGTGCAAAGATGCTTGTTCTATAAACATAACTAATGCTGAAGTTTAAGAAACCAAATATTGTGATAAATTAATACCAGGAGCTTTATCTTGTACAGATGTTTAGAAGAGGAAGGTAGATTATGATACTTGTCCTTCACTTTATTATGAACTCTTAAGTGTGTAGTTCTATAGCTTCACGTTTCAAAGTCACAAGCATGGCTGTGGAAACTTAAGTTTTGCTTTCTGTGTTATATGTCCATGGAAACAGCTTATATGCCTGGAAAATCACATTCAATTTAAATGAACTAAAACAAATGTTGCAAAATTAAATTAAAATTGCTCTGTTTTACTTGGTTCCACATGAAAACTGCAGAAAAAACAAAGCCTTTCAGGCTCATTTGAAACTGAGCTAAGGTTCTCCTGGCTTGCTTATTTGTGAGAAGTTTTGCACTATACTATGTGAAATGCAGTGCTAAGGTCTATTATGGATATTTGGCATTCCTTCAGGTGATCCCCACAGGAACACTTGCTTCCTACAAAAAGTGAAACCACAATTTAAAAAACAGTATTAAATTGTCTTTCTGTTTTTAAAGTGGTTTTTGCAATTTTTTCATCTAGAATTCAATGTTCAGGCAAGGTTAGAAGCTCTTCCCACTGATGGAAAATCAGTAAGATTAAATTGCATACCAGGGCTCATAATGAGTTCCTGTCTCATAATTCAATGAACCAAAGTGTTTTTGCAGCTAGAATTTGAGGATCCATTGATTTTTGTACACTGTGTTGCAACTATAGTGGCTGTGTTATGATTAGGATTTATTTTAAGAGGAATTTGCTTTTAGCCTTGGGGATAATTAGCACTTCACAACTTTGAGGAAACATGCAGACACTTATGGACAGAAGAGGATCTGAAAATCTGTGTTTTGGTTAGTGTTTTATCAATTGAATCTTCTGTCTGCATCATCTTCTTTAAAGAAAAGGCCTCCATGGCTGACAGCTTTGGTGGAGGGCAGTTTAAAATAATTTCTGTGACCATGCTTAAGATCTCATGCCTGAGATTTTTCTCTGTGTCATTAATTGACACTGGTTTGGAAGTGGATTGTTATTGCAAGTAATCACCAATGGATATCTACTGTGATAGTCAGAAAAGCACATAGTGGCATGTGGCGCTCTCCAGAAAAAAAATAGCATTCAGCAATAATTTGATAACTAGGAGCCAGAAACAACAACTGTAATAAATTAATATTATCATATTGGAGGATCACTTGCACATTATTTCACATGTTTTAAACTCACGCTGGACTCTTCTTGAAAGTACTGAACAGTGATGATTCTGTGATGGATTTGGGGATCTACTGATACTTTAAACTTTGGAAATGCTTGATTTCTTTATCTGTTAAAAAGTTAAATACTAGGCAGGACTTTGGTTTTTTTTTCCTCAGGATGAGGAAAGATGGATAAAAAGAAGTTAATATGGGTATGAAAAGTAAACTAGCATTATTAATCAATTTCCCTGAGTGTCATATTGGACTGAGTCATCTACAGTGGGATTTCAAAAACTTGAATCAGTACAAGGCCTGTATTTGATCAGAGCATCTCCTTTAGAGGATTTGGGAATTTAAATGGGAATCGCAAAACTATGGTCGTATAAAGATCTTACCAACTTTTAATGAACTATATGTGAAAGCCTGAGAGAGCAAGACAGACCAAACCAACAAGATTTCTTTTGACCTCTAAACAAAAAGAAAACAGCAGTAATGAACGTAATGACAACCCACAGCGAAAGAGTTTAGAGGGTATTATTTTGTGTGGGTTTTGGTGCTTCATATCACTATTATAATGTGGCTTGAGCTATAGCTTGTCTTAGGTTGAAAAGCCCTGTATCATGTTTCTTGATCTTGTCTTAAAATGGGTAATAAATCTGGAACAGATCATCACAGTTCCTCTCTAATTATTATGCAGTTACTAGGGGTGGCAGTTGTGTGTTTTGGTTTTTTTTTTTACTTTTTTTTAATGACTTTTACAATTCCCCAAAGAGCTTTGTGGTTTTGCTCTTGTGTTCCGTTCCTTTTTTTCATCCTCTCCCTTCTAGCCAGCTACTTTTGGGAGGGACAGGAATAGCCACTGACTTGAAGTATATGATTTCATCTCCTTATAACCCCAGGGAAGATAAAAGGCAGTTTACTTCTGAAGAAGAGCACGGGAGATCTCCTCTTATAGGAAAAGATAGTTTTGTTCTTGGATTTAAAAGGAAAATTACTCTGCTCCTCATTCAGGATGAATGCTTGTGATGGTAATAATTGTCCTTGTTGACAGCACATATTTTTGACATTGTAGGAGGGTGCAGAGGAAGTTGTCTTCTTTTGCAGAGACAACACTGGAAGGTTCCTTCTTGCCTATTTCACAAGTTGCTAATCAGACAAAACTGTACACAGGCTCCATGCTGTCTTCTCCTCTGTATGATGGTCTTTTGTGTGAAGTTAACTGAGAAAGAGCAAAGTGGACATTCTTTACTCCTTCCTGATACTGAGGTTCTCACTCTATTTAAAAATGCTAGGGTTTTTCTGTTTTACTTAAAAATATATATGTATTTTATATAGAGAGAGAACAAATCTCACAAAAGGGCTAGAATAAATATGGCACTACATACTTCATTCTTGATCTTATTTTTGATCTAGCTGCTAGTGGACTTCACAATTCTGTACCTGGTTTGGGGCTTGAACTGTGATGGAGGGACAAAGTTTAAGAAAATATGACCAACATAAAGATGAGTTAGTGTAGTCTTAGTAAAGGCTTTTTGTGTGTTTGAGGAAAGCAGGCAACATACTAGTGCAGGGTTACAAAGATGAACTCGTTTCATGTGGCTTTAATCAAATCTGGGATGTCTGGAATTAAGGGTCACCACCCTGCAAGGCACCTTGAGAAGAACTGCTGTTTCAAATAAGGCCATTGCTGACATAAATGTGGACTGAAAGTTATGCTTTGTTAGAAACCAGGCATAACAACCAAACCAAACAAAACCAGAAAGACAACCCACATATCAGCAGAAATCTCAATTTCTATTTTATAGTAATTTATAGTACATTAAAGAAGGAAGATCATGTCATTGTCCAAGAAAAGAAGAAATGTAACTTGTTCAAGTGCAACTAATATATTACACACTAATGATTCCCAACAGTTCTGTAGCCAAGCCATACTTGAAAAAATCAGCAAGAATTGTTTTCTGTTATGTCTGCTTCACCCTGCTCCTGGAGTTGGCTGCAGCATCCTCCTTGCCTCTGCTACCTGCAGAGACTGCTCTGCTCTGCTGACTGCAGCAATAGCGCTGAGCTGGGGCTAATGAATCTGGTTCTACCTGACAGAACGCATCTGAGCGGCTCCTGTATCCCTCCATTATGGTCCCCAGTACTCCCAGTTCCAGGACTGATACAGGGGCACGTGAACAAACCTCACACTGAACTGCATGGCCTGACAGACTTCACACCATGGGTTCCTCCATGTGCCTGGCTATACCCTCTACACAGAGCCACAGCTCATCAGCTTCCTCTGGGCACAAACTCATTTTAGGTGGCTGATAGGTCATGGTGCATTGCTCTCAATGTATTCTAATGGGGAATAGATAAAGATTAATCAAAACTGCATCTCCAGTTGATGGCAAAAGAACCATATATGAGTTGGGGTATTCCAAGGGTCTGCAGGATTTGGATCAGTGATGCTGGGTGGTAGCAGTATTAATTTTTTGGAAAAAAGAGATGAAGATAACATTAGAACCCCCAAATTAAGAGTTTTAGTGTAGATTTTATGTTTGATATAATCTTCTGAAATAGAATTAAAAGCTGGACATGTACAGCTTAATACAATGCAGTTTTACCAGGTCATGGGTAGCTGTTGCCCACTTCTTGCCTGGCTATCCTGAGTAGAAATAAACGAACCATTCAAGGTAGGCATAGCTCTGTGGGATAGGAAGGGCTAAAGTGTTATTCTGAAAGACTTAAATAAGCAGATGAAAATAGGTTCTTGACACATTATACTGGGCAGTTCTGGCACAAAACTAGCCTTGTTTTTTGGCCAAAAATTACATCAAAGTAGTGTTAGGCTTGAAAAAAATAAACTCACCCAAGGTAAAAAAGCTCAAAGATAAGACTAGAATAACATATGATAGCCCTCTGTGTAATGCTTCTGTCAAGCTCTATGGTGTCTGGTTCCTTGTGAAAGAGGATTGTTGGATTGTTCTGCAAGGACAAGAGCAGTCTCCCTTGCAGAACCACAGGAGAACTAACAGTACAGCTAACAGTAGGTCTTGATAAATAAATTTCTATACACTTTACCCCCTGCATCCTTCTGAGATTCAGATGCAAGCTTTACAGAGAACTGGAAGACTGAAGTTTCCAGTTAGCTCTCTTGATGTGAAAGATTTCATAATGGAGGAAGATCAAAAAAAAAAAAGGAGGGAAAGCAGAGGATCTAGATGTGCTGAAAAGATAGATACACATTTAGGTTCATTTGAATCTGAACCTCTAATAATTTTGAATTGAACATTTAAATCTACCTTTATGTAGCTGCCAGCAGATTGCTTTCTTTAAGAGTCTAACAGACCCTTTAAAATCCTCCTTACAGACAAGCAGTGAAGCAGCATCTGTGACTGCATTCTCATACTGCACTTAGAATGAAGCTTATTGTTGTTTTGGATCAGCTTGTAGTTACATTATTGAACCCAAACAAAGAAATCTAGACCAAAAATTTCCTAAATAGGACAAGATGGTTACATTTGTTAATGCCGTAAAATTCAACGTGCTGTAGATTGCCAGGATGTGAGTATATTTTTGTTTTTACTTCTCCCTGCCAAGCCCAGTTAAATACTGAAGCATACCATAATTGGATATTGCTATTTGCAAACAACTATAGGTGATTTCCACTGGGAATTGGCAACATTACTTCTGTATTTCATATCAGTGCTTTTGAAGATGTGTTTGACTGATGGTTGTTTGAATGCATAATACGTAAACTACTTCCATTAAGTTTTTCATATGTATACCCTACTATTTTGTGACTCAAATGGTTAAGCAGTTTATGTATTGGGCCATACAAATGCTTACATGACTGTTTCTGATGCTGTTTTGATCTTTTTGTGCGTGTGAGTGGGAGAAGTGATATTAGGATTCTTTTAGAAAAGCCTTAAGCTTATAAAAAAAAGGGGCATATCTTCAAAGCCATCTGAACTGTACAGATGTGTTCTTGTTATGCAGTCCAAGAGTTTTCTTAGACCCCCCACCCACTGGCTGAGGTAAACAGTCAGCTGCATAAATGAAAAAGAATGTCATACTGAGATTATCTGAAGGCTTGTGAACAAAGTTTAATTTACTGTTATTATCATTTATATCTTCTTTTGCACATGGTATTTGTAACAAAGCAGTTAATGCATTTATATTACTGTTCTTTCATGTTTGATAATCCTCACAATGCCAGACAGAACTGTAGTCTTCATCGCATAACATGTCTTCCCAATACCTTTACACAGAGCAGTTTCTCTCAAATGTGCCTGTTCAGTTCTTTTCCTTAAAACATCTGACAGATAAAGGAATCAGAAATGCCAGGAAAGATGTGTATATACCAGTAAAGTAAACAGGAGGGAAGCATAGTAGATCTGTTTTGCATGGTAGAAATTGCCACAAAGAGGACCCTAACATCACAGATATTTGATAACATGGAAGGACAGAGAAAATTGACTGAAAATACAAAAGGAAAGTGGGAGAAAGTAGAGGAACGTCTGATTTAGAAGGCAGCTGAGCCTAGGCAGTGCAAGATGTTTGAAGACAGATTTTTAGACAAAGATTATTTAGAAGTGGACTATTCAAGGACAGAAGTTGTATGTTTGAGTCTCTGTATGCAGGAGGAAATCAGAGCAGCACAATGCAAGTGTTAGAGCCTGGGGAGGCATGAGGGAAAGGTGAGGGATTAGATGAGGCTCTGACTGCAAAACATGTTCAGAACTGATCCACTCATTATCTCAGCTCTGTTGAAAGGGAGGTTTACAGATTAAAAGCCATAGTTGGAAACCCAAGGTCATAAATATTTCCAGAAAAAGCTGTATCTGACTCATAAGTTTAGATCTTGGCCTGTAACAATAAATGGGACTATTCTGTGTGGACTCTTAACTCATCCCTGCCCCTCATCAGCTCTCTCTGCTGCAAAAATCACTGGAACCAGCTCTTCCACTGGAGCTCTTCAGCATGATTCCATTGCCATTAATCAGTTCTGCTAATCGCATTAATACAAAAGCTAAACATGTTTCTAAAAGCAGTTTGCTGCAAAAGTCTGAGGCCCAAGCTAGGAATTTGGTCCTGGCATCCAAACCCCTTAAAATCTATAAGTGCAAAATTTTACAGCCATTTTACCCATATTACAGAAGTCTCAAATGGGTTGAGATAGGACGCTTTAATATTATTTCTAACTTTCTGGTTCGGACTCCATCTTTAGCTCTTTGGGAGTACTTCACTGGTCATACACTTTGGTTATTAGTACCTATTGTCACTCTCGTTCTATGCATCAGGCTATTTTTTGTCAGAAGTAACTATTGCAGTTCTAGAACAAGGTTTGAAACTCTCCATGCTTTCTCTTGCAGTTTAATTTTAGACACTCTAAGGAGTATACTAAAAAATAGCCTTTTACAGATGTGGCCATACCTTGCATATATATTGTCAAAAATGGACTAGGCTGCCGTTTAGTATTTCAGCTCCTGGCAAGAATTAGGTTATTTGTCTGCATCACTGGTCCGTAACCAAAAAGGATATTACTTGGAAAAAAAACTTTCGAACATTCTTAGTTTCTGCTTATGATTTTTTAAAAAAAGCAAGAAAATAAATATTTTTAACTGTTAGAGTGCAAATTTTCCTCCAGCAGAATTAGCTGTTAGGTTTTCTTCGATAATGATTAATTTACATCCCAGTGCTCAGGATGTTAACCTTTGTGTAGGAATTCACATTTTAGAATGGAACTAATTTCAGAGCACATTTCTATTTATTAATTTAAACTAACAGAAGAATTCTCAGCTGTCACCCAAAAACCAAGGTACTTTTTTGTTCAACACTAATAAGTATCTGTGTTGTCTCTGTAGTCACTATATTATTCTCCTGATTATATGACCTAACCATAACTTGCAATATATGACCTTCTCTTAACTATTCTCATGTATCAATACATTTTTTTCACTGTGATTTTTCACTCAGGCATACTTATCTACAAAATTTACTGTCAAACAAAAGAAGTCTAAGCAGTAGGAAAAATACACTTCTACGTTGTTCAAAAAACCAACTTGTCTGAATCACAAGCAGTACTTTGTCACTAAGAACCAGTTTATTCCCAAATCTCTGGCTTTAGTATGAAGTGCAATGCCTGTTATAAATTAAAATCAGGTATTTGCTTGCTGATGAATACCGATAGAACTGCTGAACAAATTAAATCTACAGTCTTCAGCAATGCTCAGGATGCTTCCTTTTAAGCAAGAAAATCTCTCTTATTAAATCAATTAGTTACCACTTAGAGGGAAAATTATCCAGGGTATCTGAAGATATTAGCATACTGGTGGCTTATTTCTACTCAGTTAGGGTTAGATGCTGGCCAGTGGTTTGGCCTGGATATTTTAAAAATCTGGAGTCATTATTCTAGAGCAACTGTTGCCCTCTCTGCAGGTGTTCAGCAGGAGTACTCAGCAGAAGAGGGAAAGAAGGGTTTGCTCACAGTCCTGTTCTCTCATGCTGTTGCTTCTGTTTTCCTTTCATCCACAAGCTAAGTTGGCAGTTCCTTAGTCTCTGTAGGAGATTAGTGCCTTGCTGCATCACTGCCTGCTGTGGATCCTGAAAAATTACTGGTGTCAGATGGGCCAAGGGTGGCCAAGGCTGCCTATGCAACCCTAAACATAATCATGTCCTGAGCACGTTTGCAACTGCTCCATGCAGTGGCTCGTGTTAGACAGCACATGTAACTCAAAAAAAGCAAATCTATGACGACTCTGATCTCTATGGCCATACCCATTTCTGATTTAGGGGGCCTCTTGATTTTAATAGTTCACTTAGTTCTACTGATGCACTCTAATTGAATTCAACTGAATTATTTCCCCATCTGCTGCCAGCCTTCTCCCTCCTGCAGCTCCCTGGCAACCAGGTCCAGGATAGGCCTTTAAAGAAGCACAGACTCTCTTTAGCAGTCTTTTGCAATATCAGTCCCATTCCTAGCAGACAGGGTACTAGACAGGCAAGGAGGAAGTTCCTGTCCCACCAGGCCCTCCTTTCCCAGCAGCAGGACCCCTTGCCCTCCCCTCCCAATGCTACTCTTGCAGGTCCCCACACTGAGTAACACTGTGGGACAGTAGGAGCAGGAATAACAGTTTCACCCATACATTTTTTTTCTAAATGTGAGACCTACAAAATATATTTTTTAAAATCCATTTAAAATATCCAAATCCTAAAATTCTGTCTATCCACATCTATCCATCCATCTACTGCAATGGTAAATTATGGCTGCAAAATGGAGTGCTCTCTTCATCAAAGGTACCTCATAAAGCATCACCAGTGCATGTCCTCCTTTACAGGATAGCCTGAGCGTGCTTGTGATACATCTGTGAACCTTCTTTGTCCAGGGCATTCTCAACTGATTAAACATTAACAAGTCGTAAGAGCTCTAGGGAGGGCTTGGAGGCATCTTTTCTTTTAAAATGTATCTTTGAAGGCTACAGGGTGTTATACATATGTTCAGAAGAAGACTAAAATGCAGTTAGTCTCATGACAATTTGAAGTGATCAACATTTTCCTGTAAACTTCCTAGGAATGGGAATTCAGACACATGGACAGTCTTGCCAAAATAGTGTTCTGGTTTTGCTTTCCAAATATGAAACTTCCACTGAAATCACTTGGTTGCTTTCTATTAACTTCAGCCTCAGTTGGAGCAATCTTAGGGGAAACACTTAGGGAAAAGTTCCATAGTGCTACAAACATGAGAATTTAAAAAAAAAAAAACAAAAAAAAAACACCAAAAAAAAAACCTCCTAGAACTTTTGAAAACTTTATTTTATGTAAATGGCCAATATTGGACATGCACTTTCACATCAAAATGAAGTCGCACAATAGTTGTCTGATATTTCTGGGAACACGGGAATAGAATATGCCTTGACTTCAAGTGATGAAAACAGCAAATTCCTTTACAATATATGTGCACTAAGGACAATGTAGATAAAAATCTTTAAAATTGTGACTGACAAATTATTGTCTTTGTTTAGAGGTGAATAATTGTAAATTATGCATAGTATTCTTTGGACTGCACAGTAAGAAGTGTCTTGATCTGAAGCAACTGACTTATCCCATGAAGTTTTATTCCTTTAAGGGGGCCTATAATTTTAAAGCGAAATAATGTTTTTTTGGTATACTGTTTCCCTCCAGATGGTTTCTACAGAATCTTGGCAGCCACACACAACGATTAGCATGATTGCCCTTCTAATCTCACACACTTTAAATAGACAAACCATATTCTTGCAAAAACTATTACAGACTGTACAGCAGATCTTTAACTATCAAACTGTGCTTGACTATCACAATAAATAGAATATCCTGACCTATTGCTTGGGGCTTAGATAAAACCATCTAAGCACTTACCTATTTAAAGAGAGGATTATATAGCAGACTCTTGTAGTTCACGGTGCTGCGTACAAACTTGTCTTGCTAGAGTAGCAATATGTAAACAGTGCTGAACTTAAAACAAATTTGCATTTCTCCATATCTTGCATGGAATGCTTGCTAAACAGTCAGTGTCCCTCACACAGCTATTGCATCTTGAAAACACACACACCAGCTAGCATGCACTTTTTCCATGCATATTCCTAATATTACCAATCACAAACCCTATTAAAACTTGGCTTTGTGAGACATAACTCCAATTTCTTTCCCTTTTGTAAATTAGGATACTTGAGTGTTGCAGTACACAGAAAAGCAGAACTTTGTGGCATGTTGGAGACTTGATTTCATACGTACGATTGTAAAAACTAAGACAGTGGTTATAATGAAAGGATACAATGATTACTTGAATACTGCCTCCTACTTTCAGATCAGCCTCCCCTTTGAATGGCTCAGTGAGCAAAAGCTAGAAGGTATGAGACTACTTCTTTCAGGTCCTTATGCCAAAAGTTTCAGATGCCGAATCATAAACAATAAAAAACTGTTAAGAAAGGGCCTTTTTCTGTCCTAACTTTACTGTTGTATCCTTTAAGCCATTGGGGGGAAAGCAATGCAGGGAATAATACAATAATATTTACTTGTAGCATTTGTAGTCTCTATTGTACACAGCATCACTGCTTATGTCATTAATGTTGTTTCATTTGAAATTATTTTATTATTATGAACAGTTTGACTTACAGTTTTGGGGTCTTGAGGAATTTCCTAATAGCTGAAGTATGTGGGGTGCAGTATAAAAGTCACAGTATCTGTACATAGCTGAGTGAAGATTACCAAGTTTGTTGGGTGTTTTTGCCAGTCAGTGATCTGCACTGGTGGGTGCAGGAGCTCACTTCCAGGCCAGACCAGCTTAAAGCAAATGTAAAGGAGATTTCTGTCTTATCTATAGAACTGAATCAAGGGGTAAATGTTTTATTCTTTCTGGCCTTTCCCCCCCTTCCTTTTAAAACATTACAGTGTTTACAGCATTCTGAAAAATTTGATATTTTCCTCTTTAAAACTATCCTTATCGTTCCCAAAACAGAAGATAATTGGGTTTGGTTTTATTAAAATCCTCTCTGAACTTTTTACACTGTAGCTATTCTTCTCAAATGAGTCATACAATAACCATTCCCAGTTTGTAGCCAGTTCTCCAAAGAAACAGAAGAAAAAAGAAACAACTTCCTTTTAAGGGAGTGAGACCTGTTTGTAATGATAAACCTCTTTCCATTTCTATTTGAAGACATTCTCCATAACCCAAGAATTGATAGTTATAAAAACACTACCTACTTTATTTGGATTACAAAAACATTCGTAGCTATAGAACATCATTTAATCTTATCCTAAAGCATCTGTATATACACTAACACATAGAGCTACTGTTGAAATTACACATGCAACATGTCAAAGGAGCAGTTCACTAGAAATCTGTAAGAAACAGCCTGGAAATTGTTTAACTTCACTTTACTTAATATTTTAAACAAATTAGTTTAAACAAAGAAGTATTTAATATTTATGTGGGATGAAAACAGTTCAAGAGTATGTAATTGTATAAGTAAACTAAAATAGCAATTTCTACGGTATGATTCCCAAAGCATCATACTGCTTCTATGCTAGAAAAAATAGCATATGCCATGAGACTTAAAATTAAGAAGTTGGCCAGATAGCCATGATTATTTTATGAATTTTTTTAAGATATCTGACTATAGGTATATTTTTTCAAGATATTAATTTTAATTGTGTAAAATGGGTATTCAAATGGCATATTATTAAAATGGCATATGAATTAAAATATTTCACTGGATGTGTTACTTAGATGGGAAATAAGAACAGAGTTATAAACTAGCTAAGAGCTGAAGAGGGAAAAAACCCTGATATTAAATTCATACACAAAAGCAGAGATGAATTGTTTAAGTTGTATTGCCATCTATTTAGCTCTGAACCCCTGACACTATAGTTTATTAGAGAAGTGGAGACAACAGAATTTTTTGTAACACAGATTTATATTACCGGAGGAGCTGCAGCAGACTTCTTCTGTGTTGTTAAAATAAATTAATCAAAACCAGTAGGGGAGCGTCCTTGAATTACAATGGTTGCATTGTTCAGAAATTGTAAAGACTGAATTTTTAAGGAAATCCAAATGGCATGTAGCTTGGGAAAGAGCCAATGTTTTTTAATGTCATTTTTAACAAATTTAACAAAAAGAAACCGGAGTATTGTTTCAAGCAGATATTTGGCATACATTTTCTATGCTTTTATTTAATTACCTCCCTCTGAAGTATTATGTCCTAACCCAAGCATAATGTGGCATCTCTCATCCCAGATAGATTCTAAAGTTCTTTAATGACCTTAGGTCAAAATCTGTGCCAGCTTTAAGATGTGTTGGCCAACTCAAGGATGCTGTTATATACACAGAAGGCTGTAGTCCACACATGCATGAAATGCAAGAATCCTATACCAAGAGCACCACTATGTGTGTGCCTTTTAGCAGGTAAAGCAATATTTTCCTAATAAAACTTTCAAAGAGGAAAGGGACACAGGGTAACTACTGTAATCAGATCACAGGCATAAGTTGGAGTTTGGTTGGCACACTAAAAGTAGTCTCTCTCCTACAAATGGATTTTTAAAAAGTTCAATTACTGCAGGTCATCAGAACCCCCAGGTGCACATTTCCTGCTAGGATTACTCAGAGGCTGACTCAGCAGGGACACGGCCATGTACTGAATGCACGGCATTAACTTTCTGCAACACTCTGGTTTTGTCAAGAAGGAAGGGCTGTGAAAAATGAGATCACAATCTGAAGTGGCATTATTTAAGTTTGATGCACAGTTTTTAGTTTTAGCATAGATGTAATTTTTATAAAAATATACTTGTCATTCAGAATATTTCACCCCAACATAGACATAGAAAGTTTTTTGACAGCCCTAGTTATATTAGTTTAGGACAACAGCATTTCTTTTCATTTTGTGTGGCTACTGTTGCTCCAACTTTGCTACAAAATATCTTGCATATTTTTCCACTATTAAATTATGGATCTAACTCAGTTGTACTTTTATGGCCATATGGAACCTCCAAGTAAACTTAGTGTGTATGAATCCAAAAGTGTGCCAGATCTTCATAACTTGGTTTTCAAAGTGAGCACTGCCTTTACTACATAAGAAAGCAACAAAAAACTATCTTGTACAGAGTTGAGGCACTTTTTGTAAGTACTTCTGAAATTAAGGCATTGTCAGCTACAAAACCAAAATCCTCCATGTAGTATTTACCTTTTAGATCTATGGAAAGTGCTCGAACTCCCAACAAAGGTCAAATACTATATTAAAAAGATGAGACACAAGCAGAAAAGGAAATGTAAATCACTCTGTCTTCTCCTCTCATATGCATTGTGCTGCTTTCAGAGCTTATTCGTGAAAGGAAGCATAATCTGAAGGAACATGTGACAATATGACAGCATGGTATTAATGAAGGATTGTGCTAAGGAGTGTCAGGAAACCTTGATCTGCGGCAGTCTTCCAAATGCCAAGCACCAAGCAAATGGAGTAGAGGCTAGAAGGAACTTGTGAAGGCACAGCTAGAAACTAAAAAGACATTTAAGTGGACCGGTTCTGTAATGTTGTATTTGTTTGCTGACCAAGTGCTTCCCTACTATGCACATTAATTTATATGTTGGAAATTGATGGGTGGTGTAACTCCTGATCTCATGGCACTATTTATAGCTGTCTCTTTAAGGAACCTTTACAGTCAGACACAAATTTCAGCATATGGGTGATGTAAGAAGTAATTTAAAAATCAACTGAAGATCAAGAGTGCCATTTTAAGCAACTGAATGGGAATGTAGAAATGTACAGTGCTCTCTTTCACCTAAAAGAAGATAAACTGACTCAGATTGCCTCAGAAGACATAACTTTGCTGACACCTCTCTTACTAATGTAATTTTGAAGGAAAGGTCCTGTTACACAATGCACTAGTATCTTCTCAGGTTTCTCTGGGAAGCACACTTTTTAAGGTTTGCGTAGTCTAAACAGGTCAACACCTTCATAAATTAAATTGTGTCAGAATCAGTGTCCAGTTTCCTTTTCTCTTTGTTATTGTGCCCTGAAAGTTACCTTTTTCTTATTAGCCTAAGCCTAATAATTAATTTAAAGAAAACACACAGCAAGAGCATTTTAATGTCACTGTATCAGAAGGGAAAGGATTCTAGTTCTTTTCTTTTTGCGTGAAAGAAACCAGAAATCTGCATGTTGAAGTAAACATTGTCTCATCCTCTGTGCCTGAAAGAAGCCGTGATGCCAGAGGTTACTGTAGTCTGTGAGAAGAAAGAGAAGACTGAGTCCAACCTCTCTGCGCAGGCCCCACCCCACCATATTCCACACATGTTGCATAAATGTGAAAGTGTTTATCCGTGACTGACACCACGGGAGTACAGCAAAGCTTTCTGTATTAAAAAGAAGAGGGGTCCAGAGGTGGAAGGGGTGTTCCAACATGGAGAGCCTCAGCAGATCTGACAGCCATGTACTCGCTTCACAATAACCAGTGAGCTGAAGGATGGGGTTGGGGCCTACGGCTGGAAGGACCTTGCCTTCAATACTCCTTAGCTGTGCGCTCAGTCCAAGCAAAGCAGTCAGTCAGATGTATTTCTGACCAGTCAAGTGCAGTTGTGGCAGGATCTGTATTTGAGATACTAGTTTAGATTGTAAGCAGTTGGGTTAAAATGACGGAGAAACTAGAGGTATGCAAGGCCTCAAGGAGGCAAGTGAAATAGTGAAAATGAAACCTGGGCACATGTAAATGACACCTGGCCTGAGAGTATCTTACAAATGTAAATCTAAAGAAATCAAAAAAGTTCGGGGAAGCTTTTAAATGAAACTAAACTCGCTTGGGCCAATGTGTAAGTGTTTGGGGTTTTTTTAAATGACAAACAGGTACAACATGAGATTATGTTCCCTAGGGGAGAACACTGCTTTCCATAATACTACAAAACTATTAAAACAAAGAGGACTTTGTAGCATATCATTTCCTCTCACAGTAAGGAGAAAACTATACAAGTGTGCTACAATAAAAAAGGGTTTGACAATCACAAAGAAACCTGTTCGCATGGTATTTTGACCATGTGTGGACCAAACATCTTCTCCAGATATTAAACTCAGTCCCACAATCTGTGGGTTACTAAAAATATTATACTAATTGGAAACTGTTGATGCCAGACTGCACAAATCTCATTTGAAGGCTTACTCATAATGATCTGGTGCAAACCTGCTAGAAGCAGCTTTTTAGCTGGATAACAGACAAGCAAGAGGCGCTGCATAGGACGAGGCAATAACTAACTCCTATAGCTATGACTGTCACAGCATGATTGATCCAGTCATTGAAATAAATTGTGTCCCTTGTTCTTGATGGAACACACCTGCACACAAACATGGAACAATGAATATTCTCCAGCCTTTTAAAAAATGCTTAGATCTAGAGCAGTAAAAGGTACTGGGGAAAGATTTGGTTTAGGTGAGCTTGATTGCCGTACTTTTGCTTAGAACACCTGAAAAGTAAATATTTTTCATAAAAGGAAAGGTTCCTTCCCACCCTGTTCAGTTCCAGATAAGATTGTGCTAAAACATGGTCTCATTGCTGCGTCTCTATTTTTATCCCAGGACTCAGCAGCTGATGAACTGTGCCAGGGTTTAATTCTTCAGAGCTGGCTGATTCAGGCATCCAGAAGGCCTGAATTCAAGTCTGATTTGACAGGCCAATGCATCTTTATTTTTCACTTGACTCAATTGGCACCCAATAACAATTTGTGCTAATTCGCAGTCTCTGCAACTTTTCTATGCCCCTAATGCAAATTGGGCCTGGAAGCAAACCAGTGACTGACCCAGAAGGCTGGTACGGGGCTGGGCACCATTGTTCTCAGGGGATGCATTTCAGTGCTCTGTTTGTTCACACGGTAACACTAAAACAAATGACAGACCACAAAGAGAACTATCTGCTCAGGCTTAATTATCACACCCTTTGTACTGTTCTTGCCAGTATAGAAAAAGAGGCATTCATGGTCATCTCACTACATTTAGATTCACTGGATTGTATTTCCCTATTCCTGTAAATATAGAGGAAGGAAACTGTAATTCTGAGAGCTTAGGAAATTTTTGCTTCTGTAGAATACCTAAGAGCTTTTAAAATAAAATCCTTTTTGTAGTCAGAAATTGTGCCATGAATTCAGAAATCTCGGTAACATTATCCTAGTCATTTGAAAAATGACTTAAAAATGTAGCACATTGAGGAGATGGATCAGGGCCTTTCAAGTAAAGATTCCATCATGGAAAAAATGTGTTGGATCACACCTGTAGTGATCTGTTAATTTAAAACTATTTGAGTAAGAATGGGCTCAGGCTGCAAAATTTGGGTAGATTTCCAGCACCCTCACTGTTCAAGGATATGTTCTTAGATTTGGTTTTGGTGTACTTCATGGGAGTCAATTCTTCATCAGATTGGTAAATTAACCTCTTTTTAGAAGAGCTAATACTACAGAATGAAGTAATGACTGCAAGTAAGGGGAGAGAAATGAAAAGCAGGATAATGAGGAATTTAGAAAAAGCAACATTTTAAGATACCTCAAAATTTGGTTTGAATTGGATACAGGACCTGGGAGACTTCTTACATCTCCAGGGCTCCCAGCCCTGTCTGCTCTGGTTATTGTTGGATTGGGCTGGAAGAAACTGATGTTTGATATAATGTTTTTTATTCTCTCCTTTTTTATTGTTATTTAACTACATGTTCATAATATGGTGTAAAACGCATGCAGAATTATTTTTCTGTTTTTTCTCTTTAAAGGTTTATGACTGCCTCTTTCTTAAGGCCTTCTGAAATATTTTTTTGTTAGTTTTTTAAAGATCAAAATGTGTCCTAATTACAGTGTTATGAAACCACAAATCAAACCCTAGTACAACTTTATGCAGCCCTCCTTAAAGGGATTATGTTCTATTTGTATGCAGGAAATAATAAGTAGAAAAGAAGGAAAGATTTGGAATTATTAATTTGATATTATTATTTTGATTAACTTGATATTATGCGATCCTTGACTTGGTTTATATACATATTTATCTAGAAGGTATTAGTTCTACACTTTGAAATTATTTGGTTCAGGAGGTATTGAGCTGAACAATACTTAGCAGCTTCAGTAAGAAAACATTAAAGCTAGCAATCAAAATTTCTCCAAGGTGTAACTGTCTTTACATTCACTTACCTATGGTTTTAGGGATTGGGAATAAGAGCACCATCTAGTGATAATCAATAACATGTCAGGATCATGAAAAGGTGATTATTCAGTCTGGACATAGAGGCACACGGCTAAGTCACTTAGCAAAGGGATTTGGAGGCTTGAAAAGAAATGGTGGTGTAGTCGTGATTTCCTGTTGAGTTTAATGACTAATATCTTTCCCTAGATAACTCCTAAACATCCACAACATATCTACAGACTAACTTTGGCTGATAATATGGATACCATGAGACAACAATTTAAAAGCAATGTTTTGTTTCATAAACCAATGATGCTATTTTGTTACATATTATTGTAAAAAAAACCCTCCAAGTTGTGAATGGTTCATTTTATATTGATCAGCAGAACATACTTATTCCACTGACTGAGAATTTAGGTGAAGCCACTCTAATTTTCTAGGTGTCAAGTGTTTTGGAAAGCCAGCAATTCTGAAACTTTGGGGTGTTTTAGTGAGGATATCAAACAGTTGCTCCTCTGTAAGGATCTTAGACATTAAATAATATTATATGTTAGAATTAGTTTAAAACATCCATACTTAGTTTTTTTTCTAATTTGAAGAATTTTATAAGCAGGTCTTTCACTATCCATTCTGCAAGTGATATTTCAATGTGTGAGAAGATCATTATGAATATCTAATATACTGAGCTATTTATCCTTTTCAGTTTACTTCCATATGCATCCTCTGTAATTAACTCCGTGGCTTATGGCAGCTAGTCTTTGAAGTGATCTTTGCAAAATAGGAAAATGTAACTTGTGGAACAAAATGCTGATCAGTCTATTCCAGCCACATCTGTTAAACTCTAGTAGTTCAGAGATTACTGTGATGAGAGTTCATACAAAGCTGAAAGTTTCCTGTATTTCTTTCAGTCCAAAGGGAGCTCACTGGAAGGGATGGGCACTATTCTAACCAAGTAACAAGATTTAAAGTTTGAGGCATTGTTTGGCCACAATTTTAGGTGAATTCAATGAAGGTGATGTTTAAGTAAGTAGCTGTACCTGTGTATTTAAATGGAAGTGCTACTTATTGAGAGAATGGTAAGAGAAAGCAGAGCAAGAATTTCTAGCAGAGACAAGGATTTAGAGAGATGAGTAGAGAGATGATCTCTTCAGGAGCACCGGTAGTGGTGGTTGAGTAAAATCAATAAAACTCATGACACAGTTTCCCTTGGTTGCAGTACATCTTGTAAACAGCTGATATTATACAGGTGTATACAGCCATTATAATTACCATTGCACAATTCTCTGTGTAGATGGTTTACTTCTAGAAGTAAAAGCAGGTTTTTGCAGGACCCTTAGAGTTTTTCCAACGTGATGTCAGTTAACTGGTGAAGATGCATCTACAACAAGATAGACAGTAACTCCCTGTGTTGGCACACTTGACTTGTCCAGCCCCAGCTGTGCCTGCTGAAAAAGTTGCCATCCACAGCTGCTTGGCAATCCTCTCTGTTTCCTCCTCCCTATCCTACCTGAAGGTTTCTACACTTCAAATCTTATTGATGGACTGCCCGTATGATTGTTCCCTGAGCTCTCAGGCAAAATAAGGTGAGTTAGCAAAGCCCTGGTATCTGAAGTGTTTAAGAAATATCTGCCCATTGCCACCAACACAAGCCTGTCTATTTTCAGAGTTGAAGAAAGCACGAGGTCAGTTACAAGTAGTTCCCTCAAGATTTGTAACTGAGAGATATGTCCCCAGTCTAAATTTTCTCCTTAGCTTAGACTGATACAGTATCAGTCTGTTAATAAATGGCCTCTAGTTTCTAGTAATGTCAGTCTAGTTCCTATTGTTAATGATCATTTCACTTTCTTCTAAATAGGCAAACTGAAATGTCTTCAGCTCAACTATCTTTGTCCTTATGAAAACCTCCAAGACAGATTGGAAATGAAATGTACAATTACTAAATAACTTGAAAAAAGTTACATTATTTAAGTGTTATTGGAATACCCAGAAGTCTGAGGCTTTTTGTTCCTTTGAAGGGAATTACTTCTGCAAGACACAGAAAATTGTAGTAAGTAGATCCCTAGCAAAAACTACTACACCCTTCCCAGTGAGGATTTTTATTCATATCTGCTTCTAATTAAATAACTGCACTATATTATACATAGCAAGGACCAATCCTTTGCCCTTTAGAGTCAATGGCAAAGCTCCCATTGAGTTCATGGGAAAAGACTTCTTTGTTAAGGATTCCTTTATAGCAATTTCATCTGTTTTTTAAAACAGAGATTCAGCTTTGCCACCTTTGCCCACAGACAACAAGCAGTGCCTCATACTTCTTGTATTAGGCAGAGAGTGCTAGGAAGGGGAAATTTGTCTTATGTAAATTATGCTACCCTGTCATTCCATTTGTTTTTCTTTATGTTACTGTGAAGTGCCACAAAGGACATGATTGTCTTGCATTATCTTTATTTTAGAAACTTGCTTGAAATTCAATATTATAGCAATTTATGCCACACATGGCATGTTTTTTTCTATAGAGAACATCTCAGAAACCAGCAGTATAGAAAACCATAGCTTATCTACCTTGTTCATAGCTTTTATCCATCACCAGGTCATCTGCTAAGGAATTGTAACATAAAACATGCTTACAAAAAACAAAGCATCTAGCTTCCTAAATGGGATGCTATTTCTCAAGTACACTTACAAAAAGGAAAGTTTATAAAATAATGATTCTACAGGTACACAGTCCAGGATGACATAACTCTTTTGAACCAAAGGTTACCCATGCATTTGATGCCATATCTCAGATGTAGGAAGGAGATACCAAACAAAGAAAGAAACTTAAAGAATGCAAAATACATTTCTGTGGAAGTAGAAGGATGACTTGTAGACAGTGTTTCCCTGCTAAACAGGAATAGATTCTGTGCTGTGCTCAGGACTGCAGCACATGATAGAGAGCTCAGGGTGTAAGACCATTGGCTCTGGCGACCTTAGAGCTAGGTTTTAATTATAATTTACCTTCCACATAAGCAACACATAAACCAGCCACTTCTTCACTGTTCTTAGCACCCTACTGAGAGCAAGGTGCTGAGGTGTTTTGAAGATTTTTGGCTTTCATGCTCAACATTGTGTTATATTGGCAGGTAACCAAAAAATAGCACTTTGATTTTGGTGCATGCTGAAGTGTTTCAGTCTAGATGTGCATTTGCCTCATCCTAACCTCCATACTGACTGTGGACTACAGATTCTAATGAAATGAGACAGATGGGAAAAATTACAGAAAAGGAAAAAGAAATCCACTGTGTAACTTGTGTACTTTAGGTCTGAAATTTAAAACCTTCAAGCTGATATCCAGGGGATTTTTTTTTTTTGCTGCCAGTTTCATCCCAGCCAACAAACAGTGCTCTTAAGTACTGGCTGCAATCTAAATGTTATCACTTTTTGTCCACAGTTAATTTCATGCATGAAATTGTTCCTCTTAAAGTAGAAGCTATCTCTGCAAATTTACATTTAATCCATGAAATATGCTCCCTTACAGTAATTTCTGCTCTAAATATCTCTGCTGTAAATATGAAACACACTGAGTTCTGTATTTGGAAAAGAGCCCTTCCATGATATGCATAAATTGCTAGCTGTATCCTCTCAAACAATGTGACACAGTCGTGAAGGGTTTTCTAAAAATCATTTCCTGTTGTGATATTTTAATGTGAACTTGGACAAAAGTCTTACTATTACATTCACATTCACAACAAGAATGCAATGGCAGAAAATATAGAACAATGAAATATAATAATGTCATGCAGTGTATTTTAAATGTTTCCAGCAAAGAACCTTAAAAATGGAGCAAAATTCTATACAAAGCAATTAATCTAATTTAGCAGGAGTACACTATTTGGGGTTTTTTAAGCTTGTTTCATTTAAATCAGTGTGAATTCTGTTGTTCATTCTAGTCCCTTGAAAATTCTCCTAGTGTGAGGGTTGGAAAAGTATCTATTGGAAACAAGCACAAATGAATACTACCATGTATCCAAAGTATGCTTGTATTTGACTAAATACTGTGGAAAGCATGCCAAAACTGGCTTGGTATGTAGTTCTGTAGATTCAAAACAGAGTATACAATCATGTGCTAGCTCAGCCTGCAGTTTTTAAACAACTAGATGGGACTTTAGTACTAAACATTTCCACTGGCACAATAGCTGGAATGCAAAGATTTGAAACTAGAAAATGCAGACTCCTAACCTTTGGAAGTACATACAAACCTTTGCTGGTAAAGCTGTATGATTTTTTTTTTCCTCGTGTTATGTCTCTAAATAGCAATGACAGGTTTTCAGGAACAGAGTTCTTTAGCAGTGGTCTATTTTAGTTAGATTTTGGGAAATTTAATTTGTTCCTTTGTTTTGCAAAATAAATTAACCTAACCTCTGTAAAACCCAGCTTCTCCCCAGTTTGTCAATGGAAGTTTTGTCATTTACTTAAATAGAAGCTGAACTATGTCATCTAAACATGTACAAAAAATGTATTGGTTATTACATAGGGTCAGGGCCTGTAACGGAGTCAAAACCCTCTCCAGAAAAGAGAGAAAAAAACCACAAATTTCAACATACCTCTTTATGTGAAAGAATATGTAAATATGCCTTAACAGGGTTTTCTAAATATCAGCAAATACCAGCTGTGTCAGATGGCCTGGAGAGTGAATTTAAGAATAAGAGGTTGTCCAGGCTGCAAAAACAAACTATCTTTGGAAATGCATTAGCTAGCAAATTTAAACAAACAGTTTTAAATATGGTCCAAGTAAGGCAACTTGTGTAGATTAACTCTAAACTCCCCTCCCTTGCTGCAGAAGTTCAGCTGGCATGTTTTAAACATGGCTTGCTGTGTCTACATTAGCAAAAAGTTGTATTCAAGTTCTGTTGAAAATGCTACTTGATACAAATAAAGGAAATATCAGCAGGGTCATGTGAACTCAGTACTGAGCCTTTACACAGTGTGCTGGGCATCTTCATTTCAAAACCAGTAGTGTACAGTAAGATGTTACTTGACTATGCATTAACAAGTATATTTTCAGAAGCAGATGGCACCAAAGCACCAACTCCAAGATAGCTTTTAATGTCATCTGGAGATGACACAGAACATTCTCTTTCCTGCATCTTGCTACAAGAATGGTGCTCATAGGCCATCAGTGCTGAGGCAAGCAGGGGAGCAAAAAACCACTGGTTTATACTCATGTATGTGACTTAGCACTGAAATGAGCTCAGAGCACAGGTGTGACACAGCTATCATGTCTCAATTAGAATCTAGTGACCAGAATCTCAGCTTTTACTAACCTGGTTTTTCTGCCTGGAAATGTGAGTGTTTGCCAGTGGTGACAATGTAAGACAATGACAGGAACCCAAAAAAGCTTCCTTAAACCCAGCAGCTTTGAAGTACTTTGTGGATGGGCCAACTGTAGGCTTATATACCTCTCATATATGTGACCGTGGCATGCTTTGCCTTACCCCAGGATCAAAAGCATGACTCTGCTAATGTCTTATCCTTTATTGTCTTTCTACTGGACTAAGTGTAAAGTCAACTTGATTAAAGCCACTTGGGGTTGTTCTGCACATGTCAAATATTTCAGGCAAATGCAGGGAGAAAGTCAAACTACCATAAAATAAAATACTAATATTTCCCTTCCTTTAATTTCTACCAGCCCACCTCTGTACACATCCAGCATTAAGTAACCATATTCAGACATCAACTTTTCATGCTGTTGCTTCAGGTTGTTCCCAAGTCCTTGAGTTTCACTTTCAGTTTCAGGTTCCAATGAATCCAAAATGATGAAACTGAGACTTGAATTGAAATCGGAGAGTTTTGATGGACAAATGCACAAGTCTAAAATGACCAGGCAGCCACTTGTCACATGTCGCTACTAAGCCAAAGGTAAAACCCACTATTTCTTTTTGAGAAATTGGCAAAATAGGCATGAAGCCTAGTTGAGGCTGTTGGATTTGAACCCTGAATTATCAAAGTATTTCACAGGATTAATTAGGACTACAGATAACATTTACAAGACAATGCAAAATTGCATGATATTTTGCTTGTTTAGACATAAGAAAATGTTTGTAGTAGAGCAAAAATTGTTAGGGTGCAAAAATCACATTGGTAAGAGTTTCAAAATATCCATTAAGTTCCTTCAAATAACTTGACATTTTAGAGGATGGGCATTATAGTTTTACTTACACACTGGCAAACTGGCTGGTAGAAATTAAAGGAAGGGAAATGTTACTATTTTATTTTTCTAAAAAATTTGTTGAAAAAAAGTTATTGAAAAAGTACATAAAATCTGTCAGCACTTTAAAAAAATGCTATGTCCTTTTCCATTTGTAACTACATATTGTTCCGCCACTGATGAATGAAGGAGAGATCAGGATGAATGCTCTCATAGATACAAAATAGAACATGATCCCCTCCGAAGATACCTTTCTTGCTGAGGTGTATGTATATAGAAGTATCTCTGTATATGCTACATATGAACGAGAGTACTTCTGGAACAGACGTGATCTGGATTCAGTAACAAGTGAGGCGCCTAATCTCAGTAACATTGGTTTCCCCAATGTCTCAAGCATGAAAACCTGCAACATAGTTGATGACACAGATTTTTAAGCATCTGTTCATTTTTACTTTTAGGATACTGATAGGGAAAAGAGGACTTAATTTCCTTTGAAGTGCTTGGAGGTCTGAGTCATGGAACTTATTGCCCTTGAATACTAGAACTATTCAGTTAAGTTCCCAAGTTTAAGTTAACAAGACTTTGACAGATACAAACAATGAGCTCATCAAATTGCTGTTTGGTGTAGGTAATGAATATGCGATAATAACGTTTCTTTATTGCAACCAGATAATTTAATGGAGTTACATCATGGTTGAATGATAAGTCTAAATCATCTGTAGAACAACTCCATTAAATTACCTGTTGCAAAACAGCTGCATCTTAGAGGATATAGCTTCACTATATGTAAGAGCTGGCATTGTTAAGTATTAGTAGGAAACCTCACAGCACTTTCTTTCAAATGCCAGTCCAGAAAATCATCCATCATTTTGTATAACTATGTAGAAAGTTAACTCGGTCTCAGCTGAAACAAGGACAACAGTTTTTTATATATTTTAAATTAAAAGCTGCAAATAAATTTACAAGGAAAAAAATCTATGATATTCATTAAAAAGGTGTTCTTTCATATATCTCACAGTGGAAACAGAAAGGATATCACGTGTCACTTTGCTCTTATATATCTTGAATTCTTAGCCATCTAGGGTCACTGTTGTACTGAGATTTCCCAACCATCTCCTGCTTTGGGAAAGCTGTCCTACCGTGCAACACTGACCTGGCTTAGTGTCTTGGTGCATACACAGCACAACTGATACAACCACTGTTTTCCTGAGCTTTGTACTCCCAATTATATACCTATTTTTAATAACATTCATTTATTAGATATCCTTCTTAGCACAGTATGTCTTTTGACACAGTATTTAGAGCACTTTTTTAAAAATACATTATATGGGCAGATAAATAGATTATGCATGTTCTTTTTAACTGAAAATAAATTTTTGTGAAGTATTTACAACATTAGTGGACATAACAAAGTACATTGATGTACAGAGCCAGGGAAGAGGGGTGTTAAACAGTTTGTAAGCCTCTACAGAAAATTAGTCAAATATTTCCAAAATGTACCTGCTTTGAGTAAGCATTAAAAATGGACGAATAAAATGATAATTTTTGATACTTTAAAAAAGTTATTTGTTGCAATCTCACATCTAACAAATTACTGAAATGTCTTTAATCAAATTTAATGGTTGTAAAATTATTTGCTGATGAAAATTTCCTATTGTATGTCCTCGTGAGAAAAAATAGATATTTCTTGGGAAGGTAAAAGGTTTGTCTCTATTTCTCTTAACACTTTGCGTGATAATAGAAGACAATACTTTATACTGCAGGCAAAACACTAATTGATTTTAGCGAGAATGTTATTTGTACATATGCTTAAAGAGCTAGGCAACAAACAATGGGGGAGTTGTTACTTTTTTTTAATAAATGCAGTAAAACAGTATTTTTAAAGGCATAAAACAAACTGGTAAAAGTTGCTTCTGGCAGTGAACTGCAGTGACTTATTGCATTAGCTTTAACAACAATGTGTTTCTTTATCAAAAGGGTAGATAAGTGTGAATTTGGGATTTTTTTATCCTGACACATTTTCGTGGATTATCTCATTTCCCTCCATTTCACATCCCTCTCCCCTTTAGAGATGTGTTTCACAACCACGGCTCTGCTCATGACCAGGGCCTGAGTGCGCTTCCCTTTGCAGAAGTCCAGGGGTGTAACTGCACTCAGGTTGTGTTTGCAACCAGGCGAGCAACTCCTCTGCAGCTTTCCCAGCTCCTGGGAGCTGGGACACCAAAATCAGAAATACACACTTCTGATAAAGTCTTGGTTGGTGTAAATTGGCAATGACCCACTGGTTCCATGGAGCTACTTTAGTATGCACCAGTAGAGAAGATGAACTTTGAAGTGAAAAATACCAAACCAAAGCAAAACAATTTTTTATTGTGTTCGGGAAACACAACCATTGCATTTTGGAGCCAGCAGGAAAATTACTATGCAAGGGTAATTCTTTATTCTTTCATGTGTTGCTAGTTTTAGTTTTCAAGAATAGCAGAATAGAAGCTGAAAACCTTGCCTCTCCCCAAAAAGGGTCACATGCACCGTAGCTACAGACCCCCCACCTCGCCATGCCTCAACCTGATGGTGGTGCCTGACCTGGACACCCACGTCTGCATGCCTGTGTGAGCCCAGGCTCCCAGGGCAGGACACCAAAGCCTGTCGACAGAGTGAGTCCCAAAGAAAGCTGTGGTCTGTCAACTCTTAAGTTTCAGGTTTTTAGCCAGATATTAGTGTCAATTTTCAGACCTCACTGATCCTGACCAACTCATAAGCATGCAGAAATGGATGATCTGGAACTAATAAGGCACCCAATCCACTGTGCTTATATATGCTGATATGCACGTACTCTTACAAAGGGTACTCTGAAGTATTGTATTACGTGGCCTTTTGATTGGGTTCATTTGCAAGAAAACAAACTCATGTTTGTTCAATTTTTTTCTAGAAATACGTACTCTTATTTTTCTACATTCAGATATATTTTAAGGGTGGATTTTCCTGTTAGAGGTAAGGCACAACTGTTACTATGTATCTAGTTCTCAAGCCCCAAATTCTAGTGATAAAACAGAACCCTGACTTAAGTGTCGCTGTCAAGGATCTGAATATGAAAAAAAAAAAAGTATAGCCCACTTTTAACAGAAAAACTAAAGCTTAATCAGAAGCTTGTGTTCAAACTACTGTGCTTTGTACTTTTGGTTTTACATAATCAAGGCCACTTGCCTTTTACCGTTACTTATAATTTTTTAAGTTCTAGCTACAAGTTTTCACTAGATGGCAGGATTCTGCTGTCATCTGTTATCAGCGGCTTTACTTGCAAAGCAACAGCTGCCTATCGGTAGGAAAAACACTTAAACATGTTCATGTTTTGCAAAAATGAAAAAACTTAATAGTAATGAGAAAAATCATACATACACTCAATAAATCATAGCTCTGTTATTGAGTATGATTAATATTATGGGATAGAAATAATTGAAAAGAATAGTGAAAGATGTTCTTGACAGAGGAACTAAAAAGACCTTCTTTTATAAAATGAGGTAGTTTTACTGTTTCTGTCATTTGTGAAAAAGTTAACTGACCTAGTAAATGAAATTTAACTAATTAGTAAATATGTTGACAGCTTAAGAAAATTAGAGATTAAATAGCTAAACTACTGATCTGAAATACTACATCAAAGTACAAAAACCTTAACACTCAATGTACTGGATTACCAAGGTACTAAAAGAGAAGATAGAGTTTAATGTCTCTCCCTCAATTTAACAAGGTAGAACTCATCTTATGATGATCAGTCCCAGTATCATTTCAGCCAGTGGCATTTTGCTGACCTCGGAGCTCTGAACAAAGTTTGTCCCCTTGTCTGAGAGAACAGAATGCAGCTCCATACAGTTACATAAGCCTTAATAACCATGACAAATCTTCATTGTTGCAATGGAGTGAGCACTGATTTTTAACAAAAGTACTTTAAAAACTATTATTTTTGCAACTTGGGGTTACCAATTCACGAGGGAGTTATTTTTTATTTATTCTGAGTTTCTGCTGTCTGGTTTGCTCTCATTTTCTACATTAAGATAATTTATGAAGTATTCAGTAATTTTCAGTGTTGCACAAGAAATGTAAGAGGGAATGTTTGGCATATATTAAAGCTGCTTCTAAGGCTGGATAACTTTCCAAAACCAGAGATAACTCAGTGTAATGCTTTCCAGGATTCCCAAAATAGTAGGAACATTTTCTCATGATAAAACTGTATTTATTCTGTGCCTAGAGTAGAAAAAGTATCATAAATAGATGACTGAAACAGCATTTCCTAATATGAGATTCAGTTTTGTGATATGCCGTGTGCATTCAGAAATACCCAGTGAATCAAACAGGTGCTGAAAGGCATGCAGCATTTCACAGTTTCAAACCTTTAACATTCAAGAAAATGTTTTCAATACTTGTAAGCTACCAGAAAGTAATCATTCTTTTTTAATGAAACAAACATATCAGCACCTGTAGAATCTCTGCAGACATGTTAGCAAATTCAAACAAGCATCACGATAAGACCCACACCATCAACTTCACTGGAAGCAGTATATATTTAAGCAAACTATTATCTTCACTGAAGTTCACAAAACACCGATAATATCTTTCTCTTGTGATCCTACCTTGGCGATTTGCAAAGGCTGCTTTTGCTCCTTGCCACCTTGCAATCTAAAGCCCCAAGGCGCCCCTCCGCTCATAGCAATGCAGAGATAATCCCCTGTGCCCATTTTCCTGGTGCAGTTAGGCAGCATTCATTTACAGAAGAACATGAAAAATTTGTCTTGCAGATGTTCAGCGAGCTTGAGATTTGTCTGCCAGGCAGCGCTGGAGACAGAGAGCACCACACTGTTGCTGCGGCTGTGTACTGCACTAGCAAATGTAGTCATTCAGAAGAATGTAAGAGCTCCCTCGGATCAAGGGCACAGCCCACTCTTTCGTCAGATTCCTACGCTCAGCCCACCTTCAAAGTAAAGTAAGTAACATTGAAGAAATGCACACAAAGAGACTTGTCCATGAGGCAGAAAAGGCTGTGTTTGAACATGACTCTCATGACAGCTAAATCAAAACAACAGCAAAAAGAAGTATACATTTCCCCGTGACAATTTAGGACATAAGTTTACTTTAGTAAATGGTGCCAGACGTTTTAAACTCTAATTTACCCATTTCTTGCATTCATACTCCATACAAATAAAGTGGAATCTCAAGTGAAACCTCACATACATCCTCTGAATAACTGATATACTTAGACTGATAGCTAGGTTTACAATTTTACCCCAAATGCACTTTCTGCAACACTGTAGGTATGCAAAAAAAAAAAAAAAAAAGGAAAAAAAAAAAAAAAAGGAAGAAAAGGTTTATAATTTCCCTGCTGGTCCTCTTAGTGTAGTTCAGCATGTGCTGCTATTTAACAATGACCTGGATCATTACTGGACCCTAATAATACCTATTCTTAGACAGCCTGTTGCCTGTCCCTTCCCCGAGGGGAAGGAGATTAGTGGAATGAAGTATCAGATCTCTCTATTGATGCTATCAACAGATGATTTGCATTGTGTCATTTAAGGGGAACCTTACTATACAGCATGGGGAAAAAAAAATATTCAGTGGGAAGTTAATTAGCCGGTGCCTTACAAGACCTGGGTTCGATTCTGTTCCCTGTTGCTGACTTGGGGTAATGCAGACTAAACAGCCGAGCTCCTGCAGTTCTAGCTGGAGGGGTTTAAAAGGTGACTGTTCTTCAGCAAAGGATAAATATTCCCTGAGCTGAGTGTTACCAGCTGACAGTGTAAATGCTTCTGCTTGCCTCAGTACAGAGTCAGTTAGCCTGATTTAAATTGTGTTGCATTTTGAACTAAGCCGATTCCAAGGGAGAGTGTTTAGCAAGCAGTTAGAAATGTCTTTAATGGCTATACTGGTTTCTGAAACAAACACCTCTTGCTTTGAGACCCAGGTTGCTGGGGGTTCGTGTTGCTGGGGGTTCTCACAGCATACATTCCACTAAGGTCCCTGTACAAAGTGCTTTCGGCTGTCTGGTTCTAGGTCTTCAGAAATGTCAAGGCAACAGGAAACACTAGGCATTTGTTACACAACTTTGCATCTAAGTAGCTGGTAACTGTTGAGGCTCTAAACCTAATCCTGTGTGTCTGCCAGTTTGGTGTCCCTGGAGTGATGCTTCCTTACGCTACAGCAATGTTCTGAAAAGACCATTAGGCAAAATATCAAGGTAGAGATAGCATCTTCAGTTAAACTGAAATATTATGGTTGGAAAAAGTAGGCAAGCTTTTAGGCACTCGAACCCTTCATCAGGCCTCTGAAGGCACTAAGGTAACCCAAAAACTGGATGGAGACAAGCTCCCCAGTCAAACAGAGGAAAATGTTGCTCTCTAAATATCAGGATTTAATGGGAGGAAGAGTCCTTTCTTTATTGACTACAAGTCAAAAGCTCTGGAAAAGCAAAACAAGCCTGGCTTGTCATGTAATTAAATACTTAAGGAAAACACTACAGAGAGGCCGTACTCAGAAAGGGAACAGTCTCTAAAAGGACTTTGCTAGACAACCTCTGAGTGAAGAAGCCTTGTTTAAAATAACTCGGTTCAAGGGGGCTAACTGCTTCTTCTTATCTTCTGCAATGCTGATTTGTTGCTATAGCAGACAGGTTATCAGTCTTTCTCTAGGCAGAATCTTGCTTTAGACAAAATTCTGTCCCTTTTGCCTAATGATGCAGATTTTTATAGATGCTTTTATGACAGTAAAAGTCTTAAGGATATAGCTGCAAAAAATGCCCTACGACACTCTAGTAAATAAAAAACCTCACTTTTTTTTTTTTAAGGAAAATGGCTCACCTAATGTATAAGTCCTTCAGATGTTATAAATTTATTATGAAATTTATATGTTTGATTACTGTTAGGGTGTTTTAAGCTTGCATTAGACTCTCTTTTATCACTTTGGTAAAAAGGTATAATCAAATCTGATTCCTGTTTCTGAACTTCTTCATATACTTATTGTAAAAAGCAAACGAGGAAGAAACACCTCTGCATTTGGATGGTCATATATTTAATGGAAATTTCTATCAGATATAGATGCTTTTATCTCTTTTGACCATATAACAGAACTATGTAAAATGACAGAACAATCTTGATTGGTCATCACTCAACTGAAAAAACAACCAGTCAGAACACCAGGATGTGTTTGATTTTGTTGTATGATGTAGATGAAAAGTCTTTGTACAGCTGCTGAAGTACCAGTAGTTGGTGTTCCTTGAATTTAATCCCCCACCATCTATTTGATGTCCTTAAGGGAAAAGAGCTGTGTTATAGCAAAAGACAGCAAAGTCGTGCCAATGTTTTGGCTGAAATCACCATGTAAAACATCAGAGAAATTTCTCTTAAAAGCAAAATTAACAGTTGTCTACAACATTGTGAGCTAGTTTTTTGGATCCTTAAAGTTGAATACTTTGGTGTTTGTTTAATGTTCTACTGGCTTCTAATGCGTGACATCTACATGGTGCTCTAGAAGTTAAATTATCTTGTGGAGATAATGGCAACAAGAGATAACATCAGTGGTGCTGTGAAATCTCTGCTCTCCAAAGAAAAAATAATTTTTTTCTGCTGACTTTGTGTATTACTGTGTAGTACCAATTATTCCAGAATAAGTTGTGAAAATAATGTAATATTTAAAAAAAACAAAACAACAAAATCTTTAAACTAAGAGTTAGCCAGTATAATGACAAAGATTTGGGAACATTTAAACCTGGTACATTTAAACTAATGTAGGACTCTGCTTGAACTGGCAAGAATTGTGCTCCTGACAGAACAAAGCCAGAAAAAATAACGTTTTCCTAGTCAGTATGTTGAGGGGGTTTTACAACAACAATTCAAAAAAAAATTGAGAGAATTTGTTGCTTGTTCCTCAGTATGAAAAACTTTTGAAGTCTAACTAAACTATTCCCATGCTAGGGAGACCCAAAGCTTCCTATGTCCTAATCTCTAACAAATACTGCTTCATAGGCATTAACAAGTCCCATTTGCCATATGTGACTTAAATGGTCATGCCTCAGCATATCTTGTTTTTTAATGCTAGTCTTATCTTGTACATTCTCTGCATCCTTTGGGATTTCTAAACGCTGGTCAGCATCTGGACATGATGATAAAAGTGGAATCATTCTTGGGGTTTATGACATTTTTGTCTCTATGTGGTTCTCCATAGCATGAATAAATTGCATAAATTTTGAAATAATTTTTGAAGACCACTGACTAATTGAAAGCTAATGGCAACCTCAGCCACTTAACCACTGCCACCATCTCCATCATTTCACTAAAACCTAAGCATCCAATTCTAGGCACCAACTGATCAAAATTTTATGTTACAAAATATAACTTTACAAACTCAGCAAATGACAAATGCCAGAATTCACCTAACATCTATATGTGGCCAAATACAGGTAAAGCTTTGGCTGATCTTCTCTGATGAGATCTATATGAAAAAAATTCCAAGTCAAACTCCCACCCACTCATCTGCTTTCAAGAACTGCCAGTCAGAAAATCTAGCCTTGATGAGCTGTGATAAACCAAGAATAGCCATACTTAAATCAAAGTGAGGCCATCCACCCTAAAATGTTTTCTTTGACAGGGGATGGAAAATAGTTGTTTAGGAAAAAGAATAAGATAATGGAAAATGTCCTGTACTTTCCTTAGGTGGCCTCCAGTGTCTTCCTCTCAAATATTCCTCAGCTGGATGCAGTTCCTGTGTATTTAGTAACAGTTTTGAATTTCTCTTTCATTAACTTTTCCCTGTGGTTTCCTCTTGAGCCCACATAACTTTTAGTAAGTATAACTTATCATAGGAAGTCATCCCTAACTACATTGTGACAAAGAATCACCTTTTCTTCTTTGAATCTGGATCCTACAGTTTCACTTGGTGTCCCCTGCTTTTTGTATCAGAGGAAACTGTGACCAAGCAATCCCCGGCCACACTTTCCAGGTACTTATTTTATAGACCCCTTACATATCCATCTCCATCATCTATTTTCAAGGGAAGAAGAGTAGAATAATTACTCATTCTTTATGCAGAAGCTGTCTGATAGCTTTGGTTATCCTTGTTGCCTTTCTCTATATCGTCTATAGTTCTATGTCCTTTTTGAGACAGGGGCCCGGAACGCCACACAGTCTTTGGAGTGCAGACAAAGTTGGGATTTATAAAATAACCTAATGATATCATCTATTTTGTTCGCTAGTTGTTAACCCCAATGTTGCTAACACCCGATTTGCTTTTTCAGATGCTTCTGAGTTGATGTTTTCCAGGAACTATCTTTTAAAGTCTTAAAATCTTGTCTGATGATAGTCAGTTCAAAGCTCATTATTTTATATGTGAATTAATGTTTTTTCCCCAATGTGTATCACCTTATATATCTAAGCCATGTTATGGTATGGCTGCTTAGTTTTCTTAAAAGCTTTGGGTGAAGGAATTTGTTGAAAGCCTTTTGTAAGTCCAAGATCAATCATATCACCCTTATCCACGTGTTTTTTGATCCCCTCAAAGGACTGTCTAATATTTGTGAGGCAGGACTTCCTTTTATGAAAACCTTTTCAAGTCTTCCCAGATAAGTCGTATTTATCCAGATGTCTGCTGTTCCACATTATAGTTTCCACCTATTTGTTTTGTATAGATATCAGGCTGACAGGCTTGCTGTTTTCTGAATCTCTCTTGGAACACTTCTGTTAAAAAATGGCACTCTTTAAACTCAGGTAACAGTTCTTCGACTCAGCTATTTCAGCCTTGGATTCCTTTTAAAGCTCTGTGTGGTCTTGGTGACTACTTCTTAATTTTGTTTGCCTCATCTCCTGTCATTTGTCCATGTATTTTCATTTCTTATTGTAATAATAATTTTGTTTCTGAACACTTTTACTACATGTGGATTTATCAAAAATCTAATTTAAATCAAGTTGTTCTCTAGCTGAGTTCAGAAGACATTCCACAAATGACAAGGAATAAGATGCATGTTTGCATTTCGTTCAGCAATAAAAGAAAAGCTGTCATTTCACCTACAGTTTCCTACAATAGTATTCTAGTTTGTGGATTCTTTAAAAATGCAAACCTTTCCAACCATTCCTTAGTAATGAGGAGAGAGAGGGAAAGGGGATATCATGATCTCTAATTTATGGGCAGCATTTTACTGCTATAAATACCCAGATGGTCTGATTTCCTCCTTTTTATGCATTTCATTTTCTTTTCCTATCTGATTTTTTTCACATAAAATTAACATAAGCTAGTTCCCTAAAAATGCCTGTTTTAACAGCTTTCTAGTAGATTCTAACTATATAATTCATAAACACTTTAATAAACTACCCAATTTGTTGTAGAATGTGATTTTTACCCAAATAGGATTATCAGCAGGAGGAAACAAAAAGATAGACAGTGGGTTTTTTTATTTCTTTATTAATTATATGGGGAAAAAAATTCTAAATATACGGCTAGTTTAATAAAACAAAAGAAGAAATCACAGCCATGCCACTTAAGAAAACATAACATACAGTCTCTTCCAAATGAAGTAAAAATGGCTTCTTCCAATATAGCCCTTCAAATTAGATATTTTTACTAAGTGGCTTCTGTAAGCTGGGTTGTGTAAGGTAATGTAGCACATGTTATTGTCCTGGATCATTGTCTAATAACGTTCCTTGCTTCGTAGTAGTACAGCTCAGTAGTTGCATAAGGTAAGAGCAAATTTTGAAGGCAAAGCTAAACCACATTTTCCCCAAAACCTTACAGAAGTAGAAAAGTACATTTTTGTGTAATTCCTACCCTTATTTTTTGTTCTCCTGACTTTAGAAGCAACAAGAAACAGAGCCACATGGAAAAGACTCAATTTTCAAAAAAAGTATAAAATGGCAGACAAAGTGAATGAAATATATTGATTGAAGGATCAAATTCATGGCTCCAGCTAACATTCATTATATCTGATTGCTCTTTATTTTTTCCCATCTAATTTCTCTTGTCCTACAACAGAAATTAATACAATCCAGAGGTTTTGATTGCATGAAGAACTTTACAGTGTGCTGCAAGCTACAGAGGGTTTGCTGACTGAAAGTACAGACATGGAGTGGTAAAGGTACAATAAAACAGTATTGCCAAGTACTTAGTGAAGAGAAAAGAAATTAAAAATAGAAGTCACAGATAATAATTAGCTACCTCTAAGGCCAGACAGGAAAGCTCTGTCCACACTTGCAAGAGGCATGAGCGGTTCCTCACCAGTAAAGGTAAAGGCTTTGCATTTTAATCCCTGATGTGGATTATTAGGCCAAATGTTGTGTAATGGGTTGGAATTTTAGACCAGTCCTGCTTTGTTATTTTTTTTTCGAACTTCAAGAACGGCAGATGAAGCACAGTGGAAGAAGCAGAGAAATGTGCTGAACCTGACTCTGGTGTGAGAAACAACTTTCTCAGAAACATATCATAAATCTGATCATGTTAATCATGATCTCATCATGATCAAGGTAATTCTTCCTCTAAGTGGAAGTACACTGTCATGTTCTGAAACACTGTGAGTCTGGGATCTCCCAGGGATAAGGGGTAGTGCAGGACAATGCTCAACCAAACTTTTTCCTTGTGGGGGAACAATTTTACTGTTGTTCTCTGCTGGCCACGAATATCTCGCCTCCATGCCAGTTTAGCTAAACTTAACAAACTTTTAGACATTGAGAGAGTCTAACCTTTGCCTACCCCTACCTCTTTGTTCCCTGTCCTTAGTAGGACGAGTACTACTAACTCTAGCCAGAAGCGAAGGTTTATTAGGGCCAGGCAATTTGGAAATACAGGTGGTCTCAAAGCATGCAAGGTGTCTTGGGAGAAGGGCTGGTTAGATACATGGAAAGAAAAGGATTTCAGAATATGTCCGAGAATCAATATGCAAGATAGCTACCAAGCATCCCCAAGATTTTGTTGTGAGGAAAAAGTAAAATGCATTCACTGCAAGATTTGTGAACATTGAGAAAATATTTATGACACTGGAATAACTACCTGTTTGTTGTTAATCTTGAAGTAAGGGTTTGGGCTAGAATTCATGTTTCCAGGTGTCACTATGTTTTAGCAAGCAAAACATAATTTTCTCTTGGGACTTAAGGAGACTCTAGGTGTCTATCTCCATTTCATTTTGAATCCCAGGAAATGTGATGACTACATTTTGGCTTGAGTAGTTGGGAAACTCCTGACAAAAGATTCTAAAGTAAAAAGAAAACTATTTATGTGGTGTTTTCTGGTTTTGGCTGGGAAGGGTCACATCACATTCTTCTTAACAGAGCCTATAGGAATCAGAATTTATCTTCTGTGCAAAAGCTTTTGGGTCTTGAAAGGAACACATATGTAAGTAGGTGTTCTATGTTCCTCACCTCTGCTGTAGTGCTTTGCCCTCCACTGAATTGTCATTTAAAAGTGGCGGTTAAGTAACACAACACCTTTTATCTATCTGTTCATCTTAGTCAGCTTTTATCAACTCCCCTCTTCCTACTAAAAATCCCGTGCAAACATTTCATGCCTCTTTATTGGGCTAAACAAATACACTATCCCAAACTCTCTTCTTATGCACAACAGTGGAATGAATCAAGAGTAACCATATTATATTCAGTTAGAAAATAGATTTTAATCATAGCTGAGCTATGAATTAGGCCCAAATAGTCTGCTAAATTTTGAAATGATGGTTTAATGTGGAACTGAAGATTGAAGAGATTTTGAAGATTTAACATTAGTCTGTTGAATACTCACCTGCATCAAATTTCACCTTTTAAATTTTGTTCCCGTTACCATAAAAGTTATTAGCTCCCTTTGACTTGTTGCTTTTAAAAAGCTTGATGAGTGATGACATGCATGGCTGTAGTCCAGCGTAAAAATAACGTATCTTTGCATTGCAGTTTAAAGCAGGTGTTGTTTGTCACTTGAAAGGCTTGTAAGATTGAATTTATCAGTACTGAAAACAAGAATGGGAGAAGCAGAGGAACAATTCAGTTATAGTACAGTATGGGTCCCAGGAAGCTTGAGTTCAGTTTTTACACTTGCAAATTCACATTTAATTTTTGGTCTGGACCTGTAAGATGGGGAAAATATCCACTACACAGTACAACCTTTATAAATATGCTTGAACTTCTAAAAATCGCAGTTTGCAGTTTGATAGTTTGAATCCTCCCATAGTACCCTGTTCTACCGTCTTTCCTCTGTACTAGAAAACAAGCTGTAAATTTTGTAAAGGAGTTTTTAGCACTCACTTTACAGTAAAGTGAAGTGTTTTTTTTCAGTGGCTGCTCTAGTGAGTCTGATGTTACTTGTTTGAACTACAGCATCTAGCCAAAGGACAGTGCAGAAAAAGTTGCTATGGCACCGAGTCACATCTGCATAAGGCTGACAACATTGCTCGCTCTTCACATCTGGATGGCTCTGTTTAGATTTTGCCAGTGAAACAGTAACAACAAAGATGATACAGCAAGGACCTCCCTGCACGAAATCTCACAACCCATACAAACAACTGCAATAGATTAAAAAGCAAACCAGCTGTCTTCATTCCTGGCTATAGGAACAAGAATTCCAATTCTCTGCTAGGATAACTAATTCCTTTCCAAATGGAGGAGACTATATTAGAAAAGTCTGCCCTCCAAAAACACCTTCATGCTTAACCCCTGCTGATCCTACATCCTTTCCTGTTGTGCTGCATTTTCTTGCCAGGAACCAGTTTCCAGACTTCCATCTCCTTCTGTCTTTGTCACAGGCTTCTGCTTTTGGTGATAACCTACTGCCTAGCTGGTGTGGGCATGGGTCTGCTGGATTTCAAGACAACTGCCAGTGACTGCAAATCCTGAACAAGTATTTTTGGTGCCTCCACAGAGCAAACCTAGTAAGCATGCTGTGACACCAAGTATGATGTAGAATTTTGCTCCTATCCTTTGTTATTTCCATGCTGGCTGCATCTCCTGTTCATTTGTTGCATCTATCATATAGAAATAATGTGATGCATTTTAAAAATTTTTATTCTGGTTTTCTTTAATTCTGATGCTTATTTTTATAGATGATGGGGGAAGCATCAATTAGTTACATACTCGAAGTATGTAAATAGAGCAAAACCAGTATTTTGAAAAATACTTTTGTAATCAATACCGAATATTTTTACAAGTGACAGAGACGCTTTACTGCTATGTAGTACCTCTATTATTTTTTCATGCTCAGGTAGATTTTTTACTCCCACATTAATGGTGGTGGAAAACAGAAGCACAGTGAATGTGAGTGTGAATAAACTTTAAAGTATTTGCATCTTAAGTAATTTCATAGCAATTTTGAAGAGCTGTTTTTCTCATTCAACAGTTACGAGTATTTATCAGTACTAGCAAATAGAAACCAACTTACCTTGCTTGTGATATAAACTGATGAGAGAAAGGAAATAATACCATATGAGTTGCAGTAGACAGACCATTCCATGGAACAACTACAACTTACTAACAGTAGGACTCACTGTGTTGAATGGTCACTAGCAGTGGCTGACATGCAACTGCATTATTAACTGGACAAAGGGGGAAAACAGACTGTAAATCCTTCCCATGTTTTTCAATGAGAAAATTGAGTAAAGCAGTCAAATAGCTAGTTTGCTATGAAGTTTGCCTGCTTCTTACTCAAACAGCTACTTTTTTTTAATGATAGTAGGCTTATCTAAGTACTCTTCTATAGCAAGTCTCTCCTAACACATTAGAAATTTTATATACGAGCAGGAAACACAAAAATGAAAGCCAATGAAAGTAAATCTACTTCAGATGCTTTTGAATGTAAAAGTGAAATATATCTAAGTTTGAGAAATTCCATACGTTGAGCATGCAGACATGGAAAGGATCGCATAACTTTCTGCTGTCCTTTCTCAGACTGATGGCTTAATGTTTATTCACAGTGCTTTATATATCATACATTATTCATCATATTATAATGAGAAGTTCTCATCTTTGGTTTTATGCTATGCTTTGTTATGTAGCAATTATGGCATGATAATCAAGTCTTGGGTTTTTTTCTTTAAGAACTGGTAGTGCAATCTTCTATTCTCATGCATCTTAGTACTAAATTAATTTAAAAAGATAATTGAAATTCCCCAACTGAAACATCACAGCCGTTTTCTCAGAACACTGTATCTATCTCCTGTAAATGCTCCAGATCAAGTTGCCAGAATGTTGATTTAATTAGGAAACCAAAATAGCAACAATCAGTGAGAGTATGCAGAGGAGCCTGAAAGTCTTTCTTTAAAGAGAGCAGCCTCAGTGAGCTTTCTAAAGCACATTTGCTTTTGTAATGTGTGTGACTTGCATAGACCTTAGCACATGTGGACCACAGAGCATTTTATAATCATTTCTGTTTTACTGAGTTTCAGGGAAAAGGGTAGTTTTAGCTAACAAGGAACAATCTAACAAGAAATCAGGAGCCTGGCTTTAATGCGAATGCCCTTTTCACAAGACCCAGAGTCTCTCCTAGGCAAATAATAGGATTAAATGCTATTTCACTTGCATATCATTTTTCTTCCGTAAATATAAATTTTTGTTTTGCAAACATGCCAGTAAACTTTACCAGCACTCTCCAAGGTAGGCAGTGAATGTCTTCTGTGGTGGTTGATTTTTGTCCTCTATTTGGGGGAGTTAGGGACCATGAAGACAAAAGGGTCTGTCACTGGGGACTTACTAGTTACCAGTGACGTTTAAAAGGGGCGGGGCAAGGAAGGAGTGACACCCATTCCCAGTCCATCCTCTCCTCTGCAGAATATAACAAAATGCAGCCATTGCTAGGGTGGAACAATGCAGCTGTCCAAAAGCTACCAGCAACTGTACAAGTGCAACAACATTGCCCAGTTTACAGCAGGGAACAGAGAGTAATAGTCCAAATGAATTAGCAGATTAACTCAGACAGATAGCCTAAAGTTTATGAATTGGATTTGCACTCCTGCTCATCTAAAAATATTTTGTAAACTTTAATGACTTCAAGGTGTCAGGACTTCTTTGTGTATGGTACGCTGAAAGCAGCCTGAGAGGTAGAACATCATGTACCATCACTGTGGAGCAGGAGGTCGGTCCTTGGCAAGCGAGAAAAGAGAAAATCACTTGCATGATCTGTGTGCTCAGCAATCCCTAAATGTGGTCCAGTGGCCCCTCTGACTGGACAGGTCTGATTTTGGTTCTAGGTACTCTGACTCACCACCTGCTTAATTGGTATCTGATCTTGAAAAAAAAAAAAGGAAAAAAAACCCTACAAAAAACCCCAAACCCCAATACCCAAAAAGCCCCAACCAACCAAACCCAAAAACCAACAACAAAACAGTAAGGAATTAATTCTTCCTTTATTATGGCCCCATGCCTGAGCTGAAACAGGACCAGCTGACAGTGGCTACTCATTGTAGGAAGTATGTAGTAACACCAATTAAGAGGAAATATATATAGAAATGAATGTATGCCCAAGATTTCGATATTATTTTCCCTGAATGACAGCAGCTACATCAGTCTAATAGTCTGAAAACCTTTTACTCTCTGTGTTTTCATTTTATATAGGCAATGTTTAAAGGGTGAACTCCAATAATATTTTCTCATTGCCATCAAGATTACTTAATAACAATATCAGTATTCACTTCTGTTGTGCCCATTTATGTTTCTATTGTGTTTAGTTTTTTATATTAGAAATGTAACTGAGTCACAACACTGATGTATTTCTTCTTACTGTAGTGTTCTGGTTCCTGAAATATTACATCTTTTCTTTTTCTTCACATAGCATTTTTCAATCTGGCCTCACAGTCACACTGGG